>CAHIKZ030003380.1:1117500-1260000 GCA_903632075.3 Acanthosepion pharaonis | reverse complement strand
CACTCGCATGCATGCACACGTGCTCACATGCGGGTGTCTGTGGAACACGAATATATATATATATATATATATATATATATATATATATATATATATATATATATACACATATTGACAAAAGCAGCGGACTACGCATGGACACGCGCACAAACCCCACAACTTAAGAAATATATGTATGTATGTATGTATGTATGTGTGTGTGTATACTGATTCCTTGTAACTTAGGAGGGATATGTATATGTATGTACGTATATATGTATGTATGCATGTGTGTATATACTGATTCCTTGTAATAGGACAGTATGTTTATGTAGAGAGGAAGTGCGCGTATACAGACGCATGCTGGTATATATATATACGCATATTGGCAAAAACAAAACTGCTCACGGGCACACAGGCGAACACTACACAAGATAGGAAGTGCGTGTATGTGTGTATGTATATGTGTGTATGTGTACAAATGCGTTTACTAATTCCTCGTAATAAGAGAGTATGTATGTATGGAGAGTGAATATACGTATACATACGCATGCTGGGAAAAACACAAAAAATTGAAATAGATCTAAGTATACACAGGGGTCATTAAACGATAAGAATGCCGATAACTCCTTCACCATTTGTCGGACCAATCTTCATTGTTTTATAACCCTTCACGCAGAACTTTTTCACTGACAATTCAGGAAGACATTTGGGTCATTAACACATAAAAAAAGAGAATGTCTCAAATCGTGAATATTTAACATCGACAAACATAAGAAAAAAATTTAATTATCTTCGATAATACGCTTTGCCTGATGAAAGTCGCGTGACCGGAAACCCGTGTAGCAAAATTATGGAAAAAAAAAAAAAAAAAAAAAAAAAAAAAAAGCATAATATATTTAGAAAAAAAATCCACATTACAACCAAAAATATTTGCGGTTTCTCTCTTCTTTTCACACACACACACACACACACACACACACACACACACACACACACACATATATATAATTATTCATTTAAAAATATGATTCCATCGCTACATAAGAGAACTCTTATGTAGCGATGGAATCATATCTTTATATAAATAATTATATTTATCCTCTACATTTGTATTGAGCACTATTTTTTTTTTTAAAATAATAACAAAATTACTTTTGATTATTTACCTAATGAGTTCTTTCCTATTTTCTATATATTTTCACACACACACACACACACACACACACATATATATATATATATATATATATAAGTACAGTGTAACCCGGATATAAGGGAGTTGTTGGGACCAGAGAAGAAGTCTCTTATATCCGGGTTTGGTCCATTTTATATACATTAACACAGGCTCTAATTTGGGACCAGAGAAAATCTCTCTTATATCCGGGTTTCTCTTATATCCGGGTCTCTTACATCCGGGTTACACTGTATATATATAAAATCATCATAGTTGTTATTGTTAGTATATTTATAAATGATAAATGTAAATGTTGTCTAGAGAAAATATTTGTTGCATTAAAAATGTTCAAATATTCTAATTAGTTCTAAGTTGATTTTATTTCGTACAAACCCCGCCTCGTTTTGGTTAAAGAAATTAGGTCAGTTTTGACAAACAACTATTTCATTTCTTTCTCCTTTGAACGAATCATCGTCGTAAGTTTTAGAATTTTTTTCTTTTATTTTGCTTTTGATCTTCTTTAATTTGCTTCCCTTCTTTCTTTCTTTCTAAAAAACAAAAATGGAAATACTTTTTCATCTCCGGAAACATTTTTAATCTTCTCAAGGCTCAATGATTTCAGATTTGAGACATTTTTTTTTTACATCCTTGAGCAGAATCGAAGGATTTAGTCGGTTGTCTCCCTTGTTTTCTCATTCTTCTATATCCACGACGCACATGAACCTATCACAATTCAACCCCTCACCTCTTCCTCCCCCTCTTTTTATATTTCCTCTTCCTTCTCCTCTTCGCCTGTCTCCTTTTCTTCTCCCCCTCTTCTATCTCCTCCGTTTCTATCTCCTCCGTTTCTATCTCCTCCGTTTCTATCTCCTCTTTCTCCTCCTCTTTGTCTATCTCCCCCTCCTCTTCTATCTCCTCTTCGTCTATCTCCCCTTCCTTCTCCTTCTCCTCTTCTTCTATCTCCTCTTTCTCCTCCTATATTTCTTATTTGTGTTATTGACACTTATTAAGCTTAGTTTAGTACTATACAAAGTCAAACGGAGACAGGCAGATTGTGATGCGCCAGATTGTTGCGCCAAATGCTGAGCGCCAATCTGCCATCTTTGAAATGTCAAAATTCGACATTTTATAATCCCCTCCCTCTTAATTTCGAACATTGACTCTTAGCGTCGTGTGGGTGTACGCAAAACATCTTCAACTTCTACATTATTTGTTACTGAAGTTGATTTTCTTTTTGTCTTTGCTTTTCTTTTTTTTTAAATTATCTTCTACTTTTTCTTCTACTTTCTTCTTCTACTTTTTCTTCTACTTTCTTCTTCTTCTTCTTCTTCTTCTTTCTTCTTCTTCTTCTTCTTCTTCGTTTTTTACATGATTTTCTTGTCACCTTCCTTGTTTTGACTTTATTTTCACTGTACGTTCTCCGTTCTTTTGATTAAAACAAAAAAAGAAAAAGTAAAAAAAGAAAAAAAAAAAAAAAACGCCAAATTCGTTTCTAGATTAAATGCAGTAAAATAACTAAATACATTTGGCATTCAACCATCAAATCCCAAGAGAGAGACATCAATTTTAAGCTATCCAAAAACGAATATAATTAAAAAAAGAAAAAAAAAGGGAAAAAAAGGAGAGGTTTCTTTCCTTTCAGTATCTTCTGACGATTGCTGATTCATTTTTGTTCAGGGATTTCTTTTGAAATTTAAATTTTTTACATATATATATAGACAAAACAAAAATCTGTTTTACATCACGTAAGCTTATAAAAGATTTTCCGAAAAAATAAAATTTGAACAATTTCGTAAAAAATGTTTTAGGACATAGTATATAATTTACTTTTTGTATAATTTCCCCCTTTTTTTTTTACCGAATTTATAGACAATTATTCTTCTACTATAAATAAATATAGCCATGTCTGCGTGCGGCTGTCCCGAAGTCTATCACGAAAAGCAAAGGAAAAGATACATTAACCTGTTTTTTTTCTCCTATGTTTGTTTACTTCTGCCTTTGAAAGAACCTTAAAATGTTTATACGTGAACATTATGCGAATTCTCCTTGCCACAAGGACAAAAAACATGTCCCACGGGGTTTTTTACTTCCAGTATAGAAATTGCAAGGAAAACAGTTTGGGGAAATTGACCATGAAAAAAAAAAACTGCAAAATATAGTTTTCATCGTGTCCTTAACGAAGCACGCGGAAAAAAGATGGTAGTATGTATATATATATATATATATATATATATATATATATATATATATATATATATAAAAATATAATGTAGTGGTTCCAACGAGAGAAAAGTATGTATATTAAAAAGAAGAGAAGAGAGGTGCCGCAAACGTTTTTTGGTTGTAATGTGGATTTATTTAGAAAAAATATTATGCTTTGTTTTACATAATTTTACTATATATATATATATATATATATATATATATATATATATATATATACCATCTTTATATGTAAATATATAAAAAGATGGTAGTATATAAATATATCAAGATAGTAGTATATATATACTGAGAAGGGTACCTACAAGTATCAGTATCATCTTATGAAATTTATATCTTATTTTTATATTAATCTCAGTTACAACATTTTTTCCATAAATGAAATATCAAAATTAATAATAAAATGAATGCAAATACAAATAACAGTAGAATGTAATAAATGTACATAAAATTTATAGTATTTTATGTACAATTCTGATAAAATTTCATAAGAAAGGTACCTATAAATTAATTAGATACCTTTCTTAAGAAATATGAAATTTAATGTCACTCTTAACAGTTTTATTTTAATTTCTTTACAATATATTTCCCATAAAGCATCATAAACGTAAAGGTGAAAGCTAAGTACAAAAAAAAAAAAAAAAAAAAATTAGGCCGCAGAAAGTTTTCGTTAAAAATAACAGGGTAAATAATTTGTTCATGTAAATGTAAATTATTTCACTTTTCTCCTTCCGTAGAACAAATTAGCCTCATGGAATTCGTAAATATATCATTCATCACATGTCAAGAGACGCGAAAGTTTATGACCTGCTTTGTTTTATTTTCAAATTACATCTTTTTTAGCACAAATGCTAAGTTAAGTTTGGTTCAAAATATTTTAAATAAACATTATAATTTCTGATTTTCTTAAAATAAGTTTTGAAAAAAATGATAATTGATATTTAAAAAATTTCAAAAAAAGATTTGCATTTTTTTTAAAACGGAAAAAAAATGGTCAATTTGCTGACTCAAAAAAAACTAGATTTTTAACGAAAATTTCGGACGTGCTAGGAACGATTAAAAAATGAAAAAAAAATACCCCCAAAATACTTTGACCTTTCCTCTTAATAATAACAAACATTTAGACGATAAAATTTTGTTTTCGTCAAGTTTGGCGTCTTTTTCATCATGCTATGCTCTTTTTTTAGCGATCTCGTGGAGGTACCTATATATATATATATATAAAGATGGTAGTATATATATATATATAAAGATGGTAGTATATATATATGTATATATATATATATATATATATATATATATATATATATAAATATATATATATATATAAATAAAAGATAATTGGTATATATATATATATATAAAAGATGGTAATATATATATAAATAAAGATGGTAGTGTATATATATATATATATATATATATATATATATATATATATATATATATTAATGTATGTATATATACACTCCTTGTGTCAGTTGTAGTTTCCGTGAAAATAAAATAAATAGGAAAGCATTACTTTCGAGGCATCATATATATATATATATATATATATATATATATATATATATATATATATATATATATATATATATATATATATATATATATATATAGTAATTCAGACTTTGCTAATCAGAAGCTTCTTTGTTGCTGAATGGTTAACAGCACATCAAATCAAACGATGGTTCTCGTTGAGGTTACAGGTTCAATTCCTGTCAAAGAAGCACATATCTTCTACGAAAAGTCTTGAACACTCAGGTCAGTAAATGTAATTAATACTGTTTATTTAAAAAACAGAGCATTTACTTTACTTTCAACATTGTTATGACAATTGAATTGTTGCAATAAATATGTATTGTAAGGCACTACCCACTGATTGGTGATTTCTTGCTCAATTTGACGTCCATACTGCCTCATGTTGATCTTACCGATGTGACCTCCATTTTCTGAGTTTCTCCTTCTATCTTTTGGAGAGGAGTCATTCCCTTGTTCAAATTTAAATTTTATTTAAAACAAAGGGAAAAAAATTTCGGTGTGGAGTTGTGCACCACCCTTGCCTGGGACCCCCTTGGATCAAAATTAGATATAATTATCCAAGTACGTAGGAGTCATTGCCTTCGAATTTAAATTTAATTTATACCATAGGGAAAAAAAATTCAGTGGAAGGTTTGTGCCCCACTTTGATCAAAATGAAATATACTTACCCAAGCTCCTGGGTAATGTGGTTTCAATATAATATATATATATATATATATATATATATATATATATATATATATATATATATATATATATTTATGGGAGGGTCTATCTCCAAAACTCTAGGAGGAGTTCAATAACAGGCAGACAGAGGCTACAAATTTGTATATATATAAACACACAAAAGGAGAACTTTTCTGTACCAACGCGTTTTGTTCTCTGAGGAACTTTATCGAAAGTATATATTTTCTTTACGGATATATTTTATATATGAGATACATGAACACATACACACACAGGGATTTAGTAAGGAGCTTAGAGGTGGCACAAGGCCGAAAGTACGAGAATCCAGTGAGCATCGGACTCACTATTCAGTCGTAACTGTTCTGGCAAAACAAGCTTGTTAACCATTACACTACGTCAAAGCAAACATACACGCACACATATACGTTGTGTTTGCTACTAAGTAGTAAGTAGTTACACACACACACACAAACACACGCATATATATATATATATATATATATATATATATATATATATATATATATATATATCTCGAAAAACCTTCGAATTTTTGATTTGCCAATAATCAAATCAATCTTGAGGGAAAAAAAGGCTTTAAAAAAAGAAAGAGCTAGAAACATGAAAGTCTGTCGCAAAAAAATCGCACAGATACAGGTTTAAAGCCCAAAGAAAAAAACCCGATACGAGTAAACAACTAACAAAAGAGCTCAATACAACCGTAGAGCAGACCTAGATAAACCTAGTGAGCCAGACAATCCTACCAAGGTTTCACCTAAGCGCTTAGGTGAAACCTGGGTAGGTTTGTCTGGCTCACTAGGTTTATCTATCTATCTATCTATTTTCATCCACAGACAGACTGTTTCACAGTTCATCAGTGTGGCTAGACATCGAATTGCCTGAAGCCGGGATCGAAACCCGACTGATTAGGCATCCGTCGGAGATTTTAATTGAAGGATGAAGGTCAATTTAGAAGTCTTTATTTTTTGTTAATGTGTCCTGGGTGTATTTGGGTAGCTGATTTTCTTTTATACAAGTTTTCTTAAAGACTGACTAGAGTTCTTTGTTGGGGAAATTAATTTTGCTCTACTTTTTACATTTCGAACTACGTTATTTGTTTCTGGTTATAATTTTAGAACTATCTATCTATCTATCTGACAGTTGCCTATTATATATATATATATATAGCAGCGACAGTCTCTTTCATACTTATACTTAATGTTCAGGCCACATTATTTACATAATATTGAACACATTAATACAGATATATAGTATATCGCAAAACTATATATATATATATATATATATATATATATATATATATATATATATATAATATAAAAGTGAACATAGAAGTCAACATCTAGAGGCGGCAGTGTTATTTTTATTCTCGGCTATTTATATATACGGCCGTATATATAAATAGCCGAGAAAAAAAACACTCGTGTCCTGACGATTGCGTCTAGCAAGAAACAGCCTGTCGCCTCTAAATGTTGACTTTTATGTTCACTTTTATACTTACACACGCTCTATCTCTGATATTGAGCACTTTATCCCATAAATATAGCACACCTTAAGACTATATTTCTTTATATATATATATATATATATATAATATATTGACGCCAACAGGGTCAGAGGAAAACAACGCATAACATACTTAGTGAGCTTGGATGTCGGAACAGGGTTTAGGAGAAATAGTGAAAACACAAAATTTATTAAGAGTTATAAAAAACAGGTAGTTGTGGAGAGCCATGATCACCTACGAGATTGAATTTAAACATGTAT
Source organism: Acanthosepion pharaonis (assembly GCA_903632075.3). NCBI lineage: Eukaryota > Metazoa > Mollusca > Cephalopoda > Sepiida > Sepiidae > Acanthosepion > Acanthosepion pharaonis. Next base: position 1,252,604 of record CAHIKZ030003380.1, on the reverse strand, counting down.
CAATATGGTGATTTCCTTTCGTCTTTCAATGATAATGTTATTAAGCTTATCAGACAATATGAAAGGAACTTACTCAAAATAAATAGACAAAACTTGTCTATATTATTTAATGAAACATGAATTAATGAAAAATTGCTGCCTAAATATACACAATATATATATATATATGTGTGAGCGTGTGTGTGTATATATATATAAGTAAACCTACTAATATATATTTACTTAATTTGCTCTACTTAGCGTATTGAGCACTTTTTGCTTAGTTATTTTTACTTTACTCGTGTCGGAGGTTTTTTTCTTTGGACTCTGAAGTTTCATTCTAGACGATTATTTTTACCGGGAGTACATGTTCTTAGTTCTTTCTTTTTGACCCTTGGGTATTGGTTTGTTCATATATATATATATATATGTTGGAAGTTCAAAAAATTACTCTCATATATATATATAAAGTGAGGTCGACACCGAGCGGCGATAGTCTGATTCTTGCCTACAACCACTTTCTCACAAATGGAAACGTCGCAAATCTTTCGTTGCTCTATCACCAATTCCTAGAAAGATGGCCGGCCAAAGCTATAGAACCCAGTCTGTCCTGCTATTTACCCATAGCTGGGGGAGAGAAGAGGAGGAGTTATACCTTTCCCAAGGGTATTAGCACGTTAGTGAATGTAATGGATCCGATTGGAATACGAACTCAGCTCTCCGATTCCTCAATCCGAGCCGCTATCCATTACTCCACCGTGCCTCACATATCCGTATAAACTTTACCTCTTACTCTGTAACACTCTACCTCGAGTTACTCTTAGGTTTTGTAGAGAGTTAACATCACTGAAAAAAAAATGTACGTATTGTAATAAATTTGGCCTGTAAGGTGTAATAGCCTAGAAAGCTTAAAGATAACAGATATAAATTTTCAAGTTTATCTGAAAATTTTACTGAGCAGATCGAAGGCATGTTCAGTATTGGATCAACAGAGCCGACGGTGTGGATCGATCTAAATAGCATTGGCGATATCAACAAGCGCTCTAAATAACGCTTTACGACAATCGATCAGGTGTATGGAGTGAAAAGAGAAAAGTTCAGTATTTCCCGGATTTCAAGTAGCAAGTATTTTATTGCAACAAAACGCGGCTCTAATGCTTAAAGATGACGTCCAAAGCTGGGGGTTTTGGGGGTTGTTAAGGGCCCTAAATCTGGAGGGGTGGTGATCAACTACACACTGGGATCTCAGGTCGGAATCGACGCCGCCATGTTTCATTTATTTATTTCACGGCGCCGCGAATGCGAAGCGAATCGTAAATGTTATGAAATCAAATGAAGTAGAAGCGATCACGTGACCTCATTACTCATATGTAGTGTGATCGATTTTTGACCTTTTCTCGTCGTCTTTGTTTTTCTGGGAAAAAAAAAGTTATTTTTTTATTTATTCTTTTTCAACTCTCTCTCTCTCTCACTCTCTTATTTATTCCCGCACACACATAGGATTACTTTATATATATATATATATATATATATATATATATATATATATATATATATATATATATATATATATATATAAATATATATATATATATGTATGTGTGTGTATGTATTTATTTTCCTGTTCTTTCAGAGCGTGTCCCGAGGGCCCGCATTCATTTGATTTTTTTTTAATTGTGTCTCTAAAGTCATGACACTAAATAATGCATGGGAAACTGATTGCTTGAATGATGCTTTTATTTGCAAAAATCATTTCGTTTAATAAACCGATAATCATTGATCTATCTATCTATCTATCTATCTATCTATCTCGGACTATTCATATCTATCTATCTATCTATCTATCTATCTATCTATCTGTCAGACTATTCGTATTTATCGCAGACTATCTATCTATCTTGGACTATTCATATCTATCTATCTATCTATCTATCTATCTATCTATCTATCTATCTTGGACTATTCATATCTATCTATCTATCTATGATTATTCATATCTATCTATCTATCTATCTATCTATCTATCTATCTATCTCGGACTATTCATATCTATCTATCTATCTATCTATCTATCTGACTATTCATATCTATCTATCTATCTATCTATCTATCTATCTATCTTGGACTATTCATATCTATCTATCTATCTATGATTATTCATATCTATCTATCTATCTATCTATCTATCTATCTATCTATCTATCTATCGATCTATCTATCTATCGGACTATTCATATCTATCTATCTATCTATCTATCTGTCTGACTATTCATATCTATCTATCTATCTATCTATCTATCTTGGACTATTCATATCTATCTATCTATCTATCTATCTATCTATCTATCTATCTATCTATCTATCTATCTATCTGTCTGCCACACTATTCGTACCTATCGCAGATAGATACGAATAGTCTTGCAGATAGGCGTTCGAACCCAATCAAAACTTACGTTATTTAATTGCTGATTTTCCATACAAGTCGTCTCTCGCTTGGACATTTGGTGAAAGAATTTTTTAATTTTCTTTTGAAAACCTTTACATTTGTACTCTTGTAAAATCTAACTGCTGTAAATATTTCTGTTCCACTCATTTAATATCTATCATCTCTGTCCACATCCACTTACCCGATCGCCCCACCAAAAAAAAAACAAAAAACCAAAACAAAAAAATAAATTTTTATCGCGATCTTTTCTTTCCTTTCTTTCCTCTTTTCTCTTCCAAATCCTCCAAGAAGTCACATCTGACTCACTGAAATCATTGCCGACATTTTTGCTTTCTCGCCAGCCGAGGGCAGCGTGAATTTGTCGGAGGGTTTATCACTTTTGATATAAAATCAATATGGCGGTGGAAATCGAGGCGTCAATGTGGAAAAGCGACTTCAGGCGACAGATGGTGGAGAGGGGACGAGCACTAGAGCAAGGACGCGGTAGGCGGGAAGAGAAAAAGGGGTGCTTGTGAAATAAAAAGGTCCTGATTAGGACCAGGGGGCAATATTGGAAGCCTCAAATGGAAGATAATGAATGCGTTGACGTTAACTGTATTGAGAGAGAGAGAGAGAGAGAGAGAGAGAGAGAGAGAGAGAGAGAGAGAATGAGAGAGAGAGAGATAGGGAGAAAGCGAAGGAATGAGAGAGAGAATGAGAGAGAGATAGGGAGAAAGCGAAGGAATGAGAGAGAAGCAAAGAGAGAAAAAGAAGAGAGCGAGGGCGAGATAATGAAAGAGGTAGAGAGATAAGGAGGAAAGGAGAGAGCGAGAGAGATAGACAGGGACCGAGAAGGAAAGAGAGAAGGAGAGAGTGGGAGTGATAGAGTAAGAATGATAGAGAGAGGCGGAGAGAGAGGGGGAGAGCGAAAGAGAAGGAAAGGGTGAGAGAATTAGATTGAGAAGGGGGGAGGGAAGGATAATGCAAAGAGAGAGAGAGAATGAGAGAGACATAGAGAAGGGGAGCGAGCGAGAGAAAAGGAGAGAGATAATGAATGTGGGAGAGAGAGAAGGGGAGAAAGAAGGAGAGAGGGAGAACGAGAGAAAAATTAGGAGATTGAGAGAGGGGAGAGAGAAGGAGAGAACGCGAGAGATATATAGAAAGATGGATTGAGAGTGGCGGAGAGAGTGAAGAAGAGTCCGAGAGAGAAGAAAAGAGTGAGTGAAGTAGAGAGAGAAGAGGGAGAGAGATGGAGAGTAGAGAAGAGTGGGAGAATGAGAGAGACGGAGAGAAGAGGAGAGAGAGATAATGAGAGAAAGAGAGAAAGAGGAAAAGGAGAGAGAGAGAGAGAGAGAGTGGGATTAAGGAAGTAGGTGAGAGAGAAGGAGAGAACGAGAGAGATAGAGAGAGAATGATTCAGAGAGGCGGAGAGAGAGAAGGAGAGAGCAGGAAAGAGTGAGAGAAGTAGAATGAGAAGGGGGAGAAAGACGGAGAGAGGAAGAGAGAATGAGAGAGACAGTGAGAAGGGGAGCGACCGTGAGAGACAGAGAGCGAGAAAGATCATGAAAGAGGAAGAGAAAGAATGGGAGAAATTTGGAGAGAGATGAGCGAGATAGAGTGATTGAGAGATCAGGAGAGAGAGAAGGAAAGAGTGAGTGAAGTAGAGAGGGAAGCGGGAGAGGGAAGTAGTGAGGGAAAGAGAGAGAGAGAATGAGAGAGGAAGAGAGAAGGTGAGTGAGAGAGAGAAAGCTATTGAAACAGGGAGAGAGAGAAGGGGATAAAGAAGGACAGAGAGAGTGAGTGAGACAGACAGAGAGGTATGAGAGGAGGAGAGAGGGAAGGAGAGAGAGAGAGAGAGAGATGAAGAGAAGTATGGAACCTGAAAAATGCCGTTTGAATATAAATTAATATAATTTACTCGGACAAAGGTGCATTGAACGGATTATAATCTATGAGTCTCCCACGATACATCCGGGTTATTTTAGTTTATCTACTGTTCATATCTTGCATTCGTGACGTAAACTTACCCCCCCCAAAAAAAAAAACAAAAAAAAACTGAGTTTGTTGTGGATTCTGGGATGAAATCCGGTACCAATAAATAACAAACGCCACGAATGGATATAGGAAAATAATATATTAACGTAATAATACAAACTGGTAAAGCAGGTTAGTAGTTCCAGGAATACGGGTTAGTAGTAAAATATATATACAGTCTTTGGTATTGAAGTATCGCTGTATGACTTCTTACTGAGTCTACGTGCTCGCTCACTGTGACTCCTACAACGCTGTTACCTCACCCCTCACTCTTCCGGTTACATACAACCTTTTACTCACTCTGGACTCGACTCTTCGGTCTTGCTCTCTCTTACTCTCGTGTCTTCCCGTAGCAGTAGTATATGTATATACTGGGTGAGTCCATTTGTGTAAAAAGGGGAGAACCCCTCAACAGAGTTAAAATTTAATCTTTATAAAAGTTAACTTGCAACTCAAGCGTCCCGATGTCTAGCGTGAATCACATTTCGTCTCGCTAATGTAGATTTTTAAAAAAAATCATTTCACTCCAAGCAAGGCAATAAAGCCACTAAGACGAAATGGGTTACTGAGAGTGAAAAGTGTTTTTAGAAAAAAACAACCCCCCCCCAAAAAAAACACACACTATAAAGGAGAGAGGGCAATAAAAGAACAGGATTCAAAGTGAGAGAAGATGACGATTGACATTGCATTTAAATTTTTGAAGATCAAAGTTGCCTGGAAACCAAGAAACCGGAAGAGAGTTTCGCAAGCGAAAAATTCCGGATTAAAATTCTTTTTCTTCTGATACCGGTCGGTTCATTGCCGAAGTAAAAGAAACAAAACCTGTTTGTGTGTGTATGTGTATTAAATATTAGGCTGAGTCATAAATAATTTCCTTTTTTTGTTTCTCAACATTATTCTTAAAAACAAGATGGAGCAATAACAGTAGAATGCTGAGAATATCATGGACTGAACATGTGATCGATGAGGAAGTTTCAGAAAAAATGGAAACAAAAAGAGCACTTATACTTAACAGCAGAGAGAGAGAGAGAGAGAGAGAGAGAGAGAGAGAGTTGGAATTTCTAAGGCACAACTGTGAGGAAAGAGGGTTTGGAAAATTTGACACTTACAGTACACATTGAAGGCAAGAGGGATAGATGAAAGCATCTGGTTAGAAAAGTTCGAATTTCTGTTTAGACGCTTTCTTTTGGCTGAGTGGTTAACAGCACATCAGATCAAATGATGGTTCTCATTAAGGGTTACAGGTTCGATTCCTGCCGGAGAATCACATATTTTCTACGAAATTTCTCGAACATTCAGACGGGTAAATGTAATTAATACTGTTTAATTAAAAAAAAACAGACAAAAAACAAAAACAAAAAAACAGAGCATTTACTTAAATAAATTATATCTATAAAATAACGTATGAACGGAAAATATATTAAAATACTTGTCGGAATTAATCTATTTGAATATATATATATATATATATATATATATATATATATATATATATATATATATATAGTGAAAACGAAAGGTGATCCACTTGTGCTTCTTATAAGACGTAGATTTAATAGGCCGGTTAATAAAATTTGAAGAATAAAAAGCCATCAAAATGATACCAATATTGTCAATAAAATTGATATTTATTATATATTAATTTTTTGACTGAAATGAAGCACGAAGATATAGACTTTAATGTCGGAATTTTCGGACACGCCTGTGTTCTTTTTCAACGACACGAGGAATAATCAACGAAGTGGGAATTACTCTTCCGATGAATGTTGTTGGTTAGAGGTCTTCCTGTAGAAATTAGATTCCATGAGTAAACCTAATTCCCTGTTTAATCCCTCAATGCGTGAAATTATTTTGAAAATAAATTTCAACTCCGATCTGCGTTTTTCTTGTCGGCTCTTGAATGAAGACGCTAAAAGTACGCATCTGATATCATCAATGCTATGAAATGGTTGGTTGAAGCGTGCAGCGACAGGTAAAATTGTGTTTATTGTTCCTGATGGTTTTTTATGTTTATTGAAAGAGAATGTAATTTTGTTCCAGTTTCTCCAACATAATTTCTTTTGGGGACAGAAAAGCAAATATCTAAGATTTAAAATGTCACAATTCAGAGCTACGTGAGTGCCAGAGTGTGTGGAATTGATATCACAGATTTGGCATCGGGATTTCTTGCAGGTGATATTCTCTTGGTGATGTGGTGAATCCTATATGCCGGATGATGTTAAGAGTGTGTGTAGATTCGGTAGGGTGGGGAGGCTGAAGCGTAGCGTGAACTGGGTTCTCGCTGAATATTTTTTAAAAATGTCTGGTCGAATTTTTAATGCTGGAAATCTTTTATTAGGATATGGGAAAGCTTGTGGATATTGTAATTAAAATAAAGAACCATGTGAATTCTGTAATTATTCTTTTTTTCATAGGTTAGAAGAGAAATTCTATTTTATTTGGAAGCCTTAATAATTGAATTTTGAATAGTTTTAAGTGGGTAATCCCTATTAAGAAAGTAAATAAATAGTTGCCCTATGTGTTTATATATATATATATATATATATATATATATATATATATATATATATAGAAAAAGATAATATTTATAAGGCATTTTTAAATGCAAAAGCTAAAATAAAAACAACCGGTTTCGTCCCAGGACTTATCAAGTTTATTTATTCTGGGAATTTAAAAAAGCGTGTAAATTAATTTTTAATTAACGAATGTAATCGAATGGGAAAAAAATAAAAAAATTATGAATTTCAAGAAACTAGAGTCCAATAATATTCAGACCCAGCAAGCATTCCCTCTGTTTACAAAGGGAAGGCTCACTGGATCTGATATACAAGGACTCTAGAACCTTGAGGTGAAATGTGGAGTGGGACCTAGATAAAATTATAAATCGGTCCCCACTAAAATTTTCCACACATTTCATTCTATTTATTAAATGTTCAGCAATAGCAGAACCAGAATAGTCAGTTGGCTATTCCTGGAGGACAGATTCAAAATCCTTGGGGTAAATGCTGTTTTATTCTCGAATCCAAATGCTGGGATAGTGTCATTTCCTATCTATTATTAAATTCTGTACCACAAAAAACTTATATATATATATATATATATATATATATATATATATATATATAATTACTTTTTATAATTACTTTTTTTTAAAAATATGATTCCTTTGCTACATAAGAGTTCTCATGTTTCAAAAACGAGAGCCGAAACCATCAATATAATTATTAAAATTAAATTGATTTAAAGTAACAAGCCCTGTTTCATCCGCAAGCGAAAATTTTTCAATTTAATAATTATATTGATGGTTTCGGCTCTCGTTTTTGAAACATGAGAACTCTTATGTAGCGAAGGAATCATATTTTTAAAAAAATAATTATCATCTAAGCTCTAATTCTGTATGGAGCACTGTTTTTTAAAAATACTAAAGAACTCTGGATTATTTACCTAACGTGTTCTTTCCTATTTCTCTACATGCCTGCACACACACACACACACACACACACACACACACACACACACACACACATATATATATATATATATATATATATATATAATCGTTTCACCTCCAGGCATGGCAATAAAGCCACTATGGCTCAAGGGGAGGGGGTTATTTAGTGTTAGAGAATATGAGAAAATATATACTATTAAGGACAGAGAACAATAAAAGTATAAGATTTTACGAAGGCAGAAGATAACGATTGACATTGCATTTAAATTTTTGAAAATCAAAGTATTTTGGTAAACAAGAAACCGGAAGAAAGTTGTACAAGCAAGAAATGCGATAGAAGAAACCGTTAGCACAGAACTTACGGTTACATCTAGCCATTTCAACTGTAAAATGATGAGACCTAGCTGCCAATCTAGTACTGAGCTTAAATTCATAAAGTCAAGAGGAAAGTTGATCAGAACAATTAACATGAAAGTTTTTTATAGAAAAGGCACAGGAAGCCACTTTATGGTGGTGGGGAACGCAACTGAATCCATATATATATATATATATATATATATATATATATATATATATATATATATATATAAAGGGGAGGATATCAGCTTGGACTGAGGAATCAGAGGGCCGAGTTCGAATTCAGGCGAATCCATTACATTCACTTGTGCTAATACCCTTGGGAAAGGTGTGAATCCTCTTCTCCCTCCAGCTATGGGTAAATAGCAGAACAGACTGGGTTCTATAGCCTTGGATGGCAACTGGTTTAGGGGAAAGACAACTCTGAATTCAAAACCTGCGGATGCGCAGGGTCATTTGGGGACCCCGTGGTACGTAGTGTACCAGGTCTCTCTGTATTCGGCCCTTCAAAAAGTGTGGATGGTTCTGCACAAAACCTTCACTTCATACGTCGAATTCGATGTGAGAATCGAGAGTATATATATATATATATATATATATATATATATATATATATATATATATATATATATATGGTCTAATAGTTGCTTAGAAACAATGCAGTGTTGATTTCTCTCTCTCTTGACCGCGCGCATAAACACACACATATACTGAATATACTCAAATGGATAAATATAAATAAATGTATATGTAAGTTTATGCAAACACACACACACACACACACACACACACACACACACACACACACACATGTACATATTCTTTGGTGTAAGAAAAACAATGCTCAATGCTAAATTACTGAGAAAACTCCGATATATATATATATATATATATATATATATATAAACATATATAATATTAGGCAGCATATATTTTATATATAAAGGAATAATCATACATAGAATCAATCAACAATATTTCGCCATTAAACGCATTAATATTGCTGATTGATTCTATGTATGATTATTTCTTTATATATATATATTGACAATGCACTGAATTAAGGGTTAAATATTGATTGTGTAGACCAAAAGCTAGGCCATGAAAAATTCTTAATATTTTAAAAGAGGTATAAAATTTAATACTAGCGATTAAAACGGACTAGGTAGAATAAAGAGGGTAGAATAAGAATAAAAAATAATTAACAAAAAAAAAAAAAAAAAAAAAGTAAGGATAATATCGAAATACAAAAAAAAAACCAACTAAAAAGTAGTTAAACAAGTTTATCAACCCTTCTCTTCAGAGCTCAACTGAGGACAAGAAGTGTGCACAGCGTCTCAAATATAAACACTAAAAACCAGGGTTTATATAATAATTATATAAATATAAAAAGCTATTTATATTCAAGTCTAACAATCACTCCTTCCGCTTACAAAGGGATGACTGGCAGGATTTAATATAAATTTACACTAAAAATTGCAAATCCAAATTCCCTTAAGAACTACACGTCAAGCTACAGATTTATTGATCTACTCATATAGAGAGAGTAAATGTTAGCAAACAATAATAGGTAGAGAAATTAATGGACAAAAATACAGATATCTACTAAATATAACCTCATCTGGCACAAGGCTTCAATACTGGAGCCTTTATTGAGAATCAAATTCACTGGCAGTAGATTGGGAAACTATCGAAAAGAAATGGTGATATTTACTAAGCTTAGCTTAGTCTGTTAAAAGGTGCTTAGCTTAGTCTGTTAAAAGTTACTGGCATACTTAGCGAGGAACGAATTCGCCAGGAATGGTTCGATGACTTACGAAATTGGCAGGTATCAAGATAAATACAGGCGGAATAATAGACAGGCATTAGCAACTGTAAACTTTGCAGAGAGAGGTTGATTCATCGATAGCTTAAAAAAGTAAGTCGAGAGCATAACAAGGTGATTAATCCGAATGAAATGCAATGATCGAGTGTATTAGTCTATCCAGAAAGAAATGTCATATCTTTGCAATAAAAATGAACATCTGCTCATTCTTTTTGAAGACAAAAAGCTAACTAAAGTGTAGGACGTAAGGAATTCTTCTATTGCACGTTGAAAGAATCTAAGACTCCTATATTCTCATATTATCCTTTACATATATAAGAGCCAGATCAGGCCTGAAAAAAAATGGGGTACTGTTACCATATTTCGGTGGGAGCTGCCAGTTTCCAGTCATGATAGTGTTCAAAATCGTCTCCGAGTCCTTGTTGGCGAAGAATTATTTTCCACCTTCCAACCTCTCTCTTACGGGCGGATTGTAGCGAGCCTCTCGCTGCTCTATCGCTACTACCATGAAAAGTACTCAGACGAACGACATTCCTTGGTTCAGCCAGGTACAATCTTGTTGTGGCCTTGTTAGGGCCAGAAATCAAGACACAAAGAGAGGAACTGAGTTAAATATATTAACAAAAACAGTAACACAAACATATACAAACAAGAGTGTTACAGCAAGAATGTTCGGTTCGACTGTCAGAGCTGACTGTTGGGAACTTCCCTCTCCAAAAGGCAGTACCTGCTCCTATTTATAGTTGGAAGAGTCCATGCGTGCGTATGTAAATTACCATAACAAACCTTCACAGCTAGGGCCCGCCAGGCCACTTACATTGTAGTAAACCATCCACATTACCTCCGTATTCCATCGGCAAGAAATGCCACTCGAACAGCTTCTACCCGTGAACCATTGCTCTGTGGAACATTCTCAGGGGGGTGTTTTCCTGATCACTACAGTCTTAACCTGTTTAAGTCTGGAGTTAACCATTATCTTCTCCTATCCGTATAAACTAACCCTTAACATAACCCTCTGCCTCGAGTGGCCCCCGGCCTTATACAGAGGGAACCTTACTGTAATATATATATATATATATTAAGACATTTTTATGCTTATAAATTCTTTGTATAGATACACATATTTAAGTAAATGCTCTTTTTATAATAAACAGTATTAAACAACATTTACCGGCCTGAATGTCCGAGAAATTGTCACAGAATATATTCGTCCTCCGACAGGATTCGAACCTGTGTCCTAAATGGAACCGTTATTTAGCCTGACGTGCCTTTAACCGATTTAGCTACAGAGGAGCGTTCGGTTAGCAAGGTCGAATTTAATGTCTTTAAACTTCAATCTTCCATGAATCTCTCACGTATATTCATATCTGCTCAAGATTCATGTATAAACATAAAAATGTCTTAAAAATAATTGTCGGACTTTGTCCATTTCATAATATATATATATAAACCTACCGAATCTAGAACTAATATCTTTGTTTAATTATTTCACCCCAAGCAAGGCAATGAAGCCACTGAGGCGCAAGGGATTAATGTTTTGTGAGAGAATACGAGAAAAAAAGACAAACATTATTAAGGACCGACACAATAAAAGAACAGTAATTAGGAATACAAAGATAACGATTGACATTGCATTTAAATTTTTGAAAATCAATGTTGGCTGGGAAACAAGAAACCAGAAGAGAGTCCCACAAGCGAGAAGTGCGATAGAAGAAACTCTTAGCACAGACTTTACGGTTACATCTAGCCATTTCAACAGTAAAATGATGAGACCTAATCGCCAATCTAGTACTGCGCTTAAATTCATAGAGTCTACCTACAATATAGGAAAGTTAATAAAAAACAATTACCATGAAAGTATTTAAAGAAAAGACACAGGGAAGCTACATTACGGCGATCGGAAACTGATTGAAGCGGAGATGCCAGGTCAGAACAAATGACATTTCAGATTCTTTGGATTTTATCAAGAGTCTCTAAATGTACAGCAGAAGCACCAGATCAGATATGACAGCAATATTCAATGTATGGACGAGAAATATGTAAGATAAATTCCAGTGGGAAAGCTGGTCTTCAATCTGTCTTATCTTAAGCTTAGCAAGTCACGATTGCTGACCGAAACATACCACAGTATTCCTTACGCCCAAACAACATATTCTTATTTACCATTCTTACTACAGCCACCATAATACCTCAAGGTCTCTATGTAGTCCTAACTAGTTCCTATATGTAAAATTTGTCTCTGGGGTTGGGGAATAAAAATAACAACTTACCATAAAGAGAAGTTCATCAGAACAATTACAATAGATATATTTATAGAAAAAGCACATAGAAGCTACGTTACGGCGGTGGAAAAGTGACTGAAACTGAGATTCCAGGTCATGACCCATAACGTAACAGATTCTTCACTGGATTTTCTCAAGAATCGCTAGATACATAGCAGGAATAGAACAATGGCTAAAAACAAAACAAACAAACAAAAAAAAAAACAACAGAATAAAACGAAATTGACTATGAAAAACCGGCTGGTTTAAGTCATGCCGGATCAGGCGATGGTTTCTCCAACGAAGAAGGACGTTGGTTCGTATCCTACTGCAATGCTCGTTCTCTTTATTAGGTTTTCTCGAACGAGCAGGCCGGTAGACGAAATAAATATTGCCGACAAAGCAAAAAACAAACAAACAAACAAAAAAAAAGAAAAGAACGCGGGACGTTCTTAAAATAACGTTTGAAGTAATAAAAACATGTCGGATTAAAAATGACAAGAAACGTCCATTAATTCTTTAGTTTCTGATGAAGTCCTAAAGGTCGAAACGCGTCACAAGAAAATTTTTTCCACTTTGTCATACTTCTTTCCCCTAAAATTATTTTTGCTATATAAAAAAAATTATATCACACACACACACACACACACACACACACACACACACACACACACACACACACACACACATATATATATATATATATATATATAGATATGCACCAACACTGACGAGTGGAGGAAGTGATTCTGTTCCCCACACACAATAACCAAGGGGGTTGCAGTCTGAGGGGAGTTAGTACCACTCCCAATATTTTTGATTAGACCTGTATTCGTGTTATATACACACAGAAGAAAATCCTCCACCATCAAACCCAAACAAGCATACATAGATCCAGTTTTAAAAATAAACCAGCGTGAAACCCAGGGTCACAAACTCATATCCATACAACTGATTATTTATATATATATATATATATATATATATATATATATATATATATATATATATATATATATATATATATATATATGTGTGTGTGTGTGTGTGTGTGTAAAATATATGTATATAAAATATATATGCAATTTTTATATATATTATTTATATATTACATATGTGTGGTACTTATTGAAAAGCGCTCAATATCAGTGATAGAGCTAACATATTTAGTTGGATTGATGTGAGTTTGTGACCCTGGGTTTCACGCTATTTGTCTGAAGATCGCAAAAAGCGTGAAACCCATGGTCATAAACTCACATCAGTCAAACTATATATATATATATATATATATATATATATATTAAACAGTATATTTATTTATTTATTTATTTTCACCTACCGGCTTGAATGTTCAAGAAATCTTATTAAACATAAATCTGCACCAGGAAACGAACCTGCGGCCCTTAGGGCAGAAGAAACCACTATTTAGCCCTGCGCGCCTTACCGCTTGGCCATGAAGGAACAAAGAAAATTTTTGGAATGTATTTTTGTTAAACGTTTTTTTTTTTCTTTAATAAGATTTCTTGAACATTCAGGCCGGTAGGTGAAAATAAATAAATATACAGTTTAATAAATGAAGAGAGCGCTACTCAACTACGTGTATCCACTAAAAATAACGTTTTGAATGACACAGACACAGACACACAAACACACAGACACACACACTCACATATATATATATATATATATTTATATATAAACGAAAACTGACAGATCAGTGAACTTTATATACATACACATTTCACACACACACATACATACACACACACACACACACACACACACACACATATATATATATATATATATATATATATATATATATAAATCAGTTGTATGGATATGAGTTTGTGACCCTGCTATTTTTAGCGAATAGAAAATCTTTGCTTACAAAGCTTGTCTGGAAAATCAGAAGCGGATCAAGGATTTTCAAATGCAATGGCGGCAGAGCAACATTTAGAATTTTGAAAATGATTGTTTGAAAAGGCGTTAGCACAAACATGGATAATCTTATCCATGAGATGTTGGCCAGTCGCTGAATTCGAAATCTTCCGAGGATGTGTCAACGTTGTAGAATAACGCAACTGGCTATTCCTAATCCGAAATGGATTAGGGTGCGCAATCCTCGACACCAATCTCTTCGAGGGGCGTCCAATGTAACCAGATTGACACTGACATGTTAAAGAATAAACAACAAAACCCTTTATGGGATAAAGGAACGTCATCCTTGCTAATGGAAGAAAAAGCCTTCCTCGTGGTAAACACCGGGTGCAAATTCACTGCCGGGAATCAATAACTGACAGACTTAATAATTTGTTGGGAGAACCTAAGGCTGATACTGTCCAAACTGGACAATTTTATATATTCGGCGCTTAAATCGCATTTAGCAGATTTACGCAACGCCTATTGTGGCATTCTTATTGATTATTCTGATACGAGAAGGGAAGGACATTTTCAAGCCATGAAGTAGTTACGTGACAATAAAGATTTCATTATCGATAAGACCCATAAAGGCTCTAGGTTTGTAATTCTGGACACTAACGTCAACAAAATGATATAATATAACAATATAATATATGATATACTAGGAAATAATATAACATAATAATATAGTACATAATATAATATTATACAATGATAAAATATGTAAATATATGATGTAATATTAAAAATGATATATCATATATTATAAAATATGATATAATATACAACACAATATTAAAATGATATAATATAACAATCTAATATATGATATAATATTATAAAATGATATTATATAATAATAAAATATACGACATAATATTAAAAATGATATAATATAAAGTAATAATATATGATCTAATATTATAAAATGATACATAATGTCGTATATCATATTATGCTATATCATTTTCTAATATTATATCATAAAATAATTGTTGCAACGTAGGGTAGGTAATCAAAAGAAGGTTGATGATGAACGATAATACTTAGGACAAGAACAACACATATAAGATTCGCCAGCGGTGCGTAGTAGTGGTAGTCAATTGCTAGAAGTGAGTCAAGTGAATTCCACAATGAATCTCCAACTCTAGGATATCTACGAACCGCCCTACGCGGTCAGATGTGGCCTAAGGCCGAATTTAATGTGGGGTATCCGAGCCCATAGGCTCGACCAAAATTTCCCCGTAGACCCCGTATAAATCGGGGTTGGGTAGCTGTTTCCCGAGACGAGACTCTGCCCTTCGACATAGCCTCGCCTGGGGATCCTCTCTGTTTGGAGGCAATGAGTTTGACCAGCACAGCTGGAGACGAATCTCCAACTGCAGGATATCGACCAACCGCCCCACGCGGTCAGATGTGGCACAAGGCCGAATTTAATGTGGGGTATCCGAGCCCGTAGGCTCGACCAAAAATTCCCCGTAGACCCCGTATAAATCGGGGTCGAGTAGCTGTTTCCCGAGACGAGACTCTGTCCTTCGACATAGCTTCGTCTGGGGATCCTCTCTGCCCGGAGGCAGAGAGTTTGACCAGCACAGCTGGAGACGAATCTTCAATTCTAGACCACATACAGTATTCACTACTGTATTTATGGGAATAGGGACATACCCATTATCGTCCGTAGGTATGCTACAACAATAATATATGATATAATATTATAAAATGATAAAATAATACACGAAATAATATTAAAAAAGTATATAATATAGTATACAACATAATATTGAAATGATATAATAATAAGAGATAAGACATAATATTGAAATTAATATAATAATATCATATATGACTTAATGTTAAAAATGATATAATAAAATGATATAATATATAATAATATATAAGATAACATTATAAAACGATAGAATATAATATGATATAATGTCAGAAACTTATATAATATAATATAATATATGATACAGTATTATAAAATAATATATATCTATTACCTCGTAATGTGGTAACAGATAAGGATTACGTCTAGAACGTTTTTATTTGTAAATTCGTTTTATTCTTCCAACTTTTACATTTATCGACGATCCTATTTGATAAAGACAGATTGAAAAGATGGCCGCCTAAGAGGATTTACCCATTTTTTTTCTTTTGAAGCCTCTGCATGATATTCCTATGTTTTTGTTATGGTTCCAAGGTTAGGACCAAAGAAGAACAACACCAACACAAGAGTAGAAATAACGAAGGTATATTACACGAAATAATAAAGATGTGGAAGGTGTTAGTATGACTGTCAGTCTGGTTTGGAGTGAACTACTATCCGCTCGACTCGATTCGACCCTCTCTCTTGAGAGGCGTAGTTTACATAGTGTTACGAAGAGTTCATTCTGTAGTTATAGGTAAGCACCCATGACAGTTTTGTACCACCAAAGAATTTTGAATTATTTTTGTTTCTTGATTTTGTTATTAAAGAAGGGCAAAAAATAAGGAACATTTCTGGTATGTTCATTTTTTTATGGTGCATTGCGATGATTGTCGAATAGGAATAATAGCAAACACTTTTCAGAGTCTAAGTATCAAGTGCTAGGAAACTGTTCTTAAATACAATGCTTTCAATGTTTAGGATTCTTCGTACAATGTTCTTATTCTATGTACCGTGTCTTTTCAGAACGAAGAGACGGTCATGGTTCTCCACATTTTCACGTGTTTTGTCGCTCTTAAAATTCGGGTCTTTGCTTTTTCTTTCCTATTTCCTATTCTGCCATCCATTTACTCAATTATTAGCTAAGTAGGTTATCCATTGTTTTTCTCTGATTCTCTTCCCTACAAACTGTACTGTGAGTATCAAATATTCCAAGCCCTCTTTTCTCATTATGTGCTCTATCTCTTCATGATGTTAAATATATATCTTGTTCTTTTATTATTCTCTCTCTTTAATAATCTTACTTATTTCTCATGTTCTCTCACACTCAGTAACCCTTTGCACCTTAGTGGCTTTATTGGCTTACTTCAGGATGAAATGATTAAAAAAGGATTTTATTAATTGAAACTCAATTTTTATTTATGCATTCATTTGGTTAAGATTTTTGTATTCCACCCTGTTTCATCACTAGTTAGGTTTGGTTTGGTTTAGTTTGTTTTACAGCATATCAATCTCATTGGGTTATTTAATGTCGACAATATTTTTAGGATAGATTCGTATAAATAGGATATGTATTCTTTGGTTTAGTTTGGTTTGGTTTACTTTGTTTTACGGTATATCAACCTCAATGGGTCATTTAATGCCGACAATTTGTTTAGGATCGGTTAGTATGAATAGAATATGTATTGTTTGGTTTAATTTAGTTTATTTTGTTTTACGGCATATCAACCTCAATGGGTTATTTAATGCCAACAATTTCTTTAGGATTTTTTCATTGGATGATTGTATACTAATCCTGATGCAAACGGTAGTCGGTATTTGTCTTAGGATTGCATTGGGGTGGTTAGAACCGATATTAATATAGTTGGGGGTTTCGTTCTCTTTATGGTAAGGTTTAAAGCTTTTATCGTTAAGTTTAAGGGTGATATCTAAGTAGTCAACTATTTTAAGGTTAGAGGAAAATTTCGATCTTAAACCCGAGGAATGCCATGATAATTTTCTTTTGTAATTTTGCTGTTAGTGGACCATTACTATTAGGGATGAGGATGAGTCCGTCATCCCTATAGAATCCTATTAGTTTCGGTTTTACGATTGTACTATGCACATCTAAAATGTAAAAACATACTAGATCTGAAACTTGGGCTGAGTCAAACGCTCCCATGGGGACATCGAATTCGTCATTGTGGCGCTTAGTCTAGGTGGAGTTATTCAGAGATAGCAGTAACTTTATCGCCATTAAGATGATATTAGTTACATCATCCGTTATTTCTATATAGTTCTTTCCAAAGTTGATACAATTGAGCAGGAGGTCCCTAGTGATAGAGGAATACAAGTCAACTATCAAACTTAATGAATATTACTATTTACATTATTCGGACTATTGTCCTCATCTTTGTCGCCATATTTATTACAACGTTTCGGCCGTTGTACGCTCCGGCCTTCTTCAGGTGGTTGGAATGTCGAACTGAACCCTTCATTTTGCTCACTGTGGTAGACTGTTCCAGTTACACGTGCCATGTTTAATGGATGTCAGCTGTCAGTTATTCCCCTCTCCAAGTTCTCCATTGCCTTAACCGGGTATTGAACTCACACTCTTTGGGTCCTGTCACTTTATCCACTGTGCCATGTGTACCCCCCTCGCCAAACTGTGGTCAAAACACTATGAAAGTATAAAGGTAGATTTTTATAGGAAAAATACCAGTACTGCAGTTTTGAAAAAATATCACTAGCAAGACATTTGATTACGTCAATGAAATCTGATTTATAAAATGATTTCTTACAAATACATATTTTATTCGTACAAACTTTTCTTAAAAATCGTGTCGGCATTAAATAACCCATTGAGGTGTTGATATGCCGTAAAACAAAATAAACTAAAACACCAAGTTCAACCTTAATCTATTCAAATACCAAAGTATTGTTCAGAATAATTTTGAGGAAGCTATTAATGCAACTCACATTATCGCTGGGATTTTTTTATAATGAATGATTATGGAGAATACGGAGAAGGATTTACTAAGTATAGCTTACATCTGACACAAGGCCGAAAGCATGAGCTCCCAGTGAAAATCGAACTCATGACTCAGTTGTAATGGATCTAGCGAGATAAACTTGGTAACGACTACACCACGTCGAGGTGCCCAAGAATTTACTAAGCATAGCTTAGATATGGCACAAGGCCACATGTATGGAGCATCTAGTGAAGATCAAACTCACTTTTCAGTTGCAATTGTCCCGGGCGACATGCTTGCTCGTCATTATACCACATCGAAGTATATTCGTCTAAAAGACCGGGGCAGGTGTATTTATAGCAAAGAGTGTGAAGGGTTTTATTATATTTCTGTAAATATATGTATGATAAAAAACAAAGTTTACAAACAAACTTTTGCAAAAAAAAAAGTAAAAAAAAAAAAAATAAATAAAAAGATAAATTTAAATTTCCCAGCATCCCTTGTTCTTGCGCATGTGTAGTCGCACCAACGTGACATATTTAGTCCGATGAGGTCCTAAAGGATGAAGCGCGTCACAAGAAAACTTCTTCCATTTTATCATATATTTTTCACCATATATATTTAACGTTCTTTTTATAGATACAAGTATTTAAGTAAATGCTCTGTTTATAATAAACAGTATTAAATAACATTTACCGGCCTGAATGTCCGAGAAATTTTCATAGAAAATATTCGTCCTTTGACAGGATTCGAACCTGCATCCTATACGGAACCGTCATTTACGCTGATGGGCCTTGACCGTTCGGCCACAAAGGATCGTTCGGTTGGCAAGGTTGAATTTACTGCTATAAACTTCTTTATTCTTTAATAAATAAATTGTCGGACTTTGTCCATTTCTTAATATATCACGTCATTTGTTTACATTTGATACGCCATGAGCAGTTATGAATGTACGAGATTCATGGAAGATTGAAGTTTATAAGCAGTAAATTCAACCTTGCCATCCGAACGATCCTTTGTGGTCGCTTTTCTATAGAGTTACCTATATATATAGAGGAGAAAACAATTCAGGACGAAGAAAATGTTCAGACATGCCTAGATCGCAAGGTCGTGTACAGCAAATTTGCACCCTGGTTCTAAAAACATTTCACCATTCCTGGCAGAATTCTATTATCACAGTGTGAAATATTTACTCACAAAAATAATGGAAAGAAAAAGAATCTAAATGAAATCTGCTAAAAAACTAAAAATTCCCAGCATCCCTCGTTCTTGCACATGTGTAGTCGCACCAACGTAACATATTTAGTCCGACAAAATGACAAAACGCAAAACAAAAATATTTTCTCACTTTGTCATAGATTATTCCCCGAAATATATATGTATATAATAGGGAACATTGAAGTCAACACTGTTGACTTTTATATTTGCATACGCTCTATCTCTGATACTGAGTACTTTATCCCATAAATATAGCACACCTTAAGAGTTATATATATATATATATATATATATATATATATATATATATATATATATATATATATATATATATATAATTAATTTAACTCATAGGGGATAGGCTATTTCGGAAGACGACGAAAGTGGTCGTCTTTCATTTCAATTCCGGTGTGGAATCTGTCTCTTCAACCGAAATAGACCATTCCCCATATGCGGTAAAAGAATTTGATTATAAATTATATTCCTCTGTGTAAATTAAATAAAATATATCGAGTTATTTTTTGTGGGTCAGTTCTGATATTTTCATATTACTAGGATCCACTTTGATTATATACCAACGGATATTTTATCTTATATATATATATATATATATATATATATATATATATATATATATATATATATATATATATATTTATTATAAACAGGGCATTTACTAGGATCCACTTTGATTATAACAACGGATATTTTATCTTTATATATATATATATATATATATATATATATATATATATATATATATATATATATGTATATATATATTTATTTATATATATATTTATTAAAACATATTTAAAATATTTATATCTATAAAAAAATGTATGAACATAAAAAATATCTTAAAATAATTGTCGGACTTTGTCCATTTCATTATGTGTGACGTCATTTGTTTACATTTGATACGCCATGAGTAGATATGAATGTACGCGAGAGATTCATGGAAGATTGAAGTTTAAATACAGTAAATTCGACCTTGTTAACCGAACGCTCCTCTCTGGCCAAATCCGTTAAAGGCACGTCAAGCTAAATGACGGTTCCGTATAGGATACAGGTTCGAATCGTGTCGGAGGATGAATATTTTCTGTGAAAAAAAAAAAGTTTAGTTGGTTTTGCCCAAGTCTTCACTACTATAATCAAATGATCTGTGCAGATGTCTCGCTGTCGTCTTCTAGGAACTGAGTTACTTGTTCTTTATATGTCGAGATCGACGGGAGAATCCAGTATATATATATATATATATATATATATATGCTTCCCATGTATGACGTCATGAATATAGCTACCATGTTATTTCTGTAACCCCTTACACATTAGAGTAGATGAATTATAAAAATGTTTGATATTGAATTTGTAAACTTTTTCTTTTATACATATATTTATAGAAATCTTTTTTTTTTTTTAAACACGTTCTCTTAACTTCATGCAGTTTGGGTACCAGCGAAAATAGCTTCTCAGAGCAGAAGCCATGAAATTATTTGTAGAAAAAACGGATGGAAAGCTACATTACGTCTATGAGAAAGTGAGTGTAGACGAGATGCCAGATCAGGACCGATCACATTGCATACCCGTCTTTGGATTTTGTTGAGGATCTCGAAATGAACATTGGGAGGCACCATATATAGCAGCAGTATTCAATGCAAGAATGAATGGTAGATTTGTATAGTTGAAGGATAGACGCAGGCGAGAAAAAACATGGCGCAACACAGAGAACCAACTTTCCTTGCGGTAGAATAAGCCTTTGGTTCGGTGCAGTTGTTCCACCTCAAGTCAATGGAAAACGTAAGACCAAACGTGAGACCAGAGACACACTCTTATGGAGATGAGCATCAGCCCTGCTGATAGGAGGCAGGAAGGTTTCTCTATGGTGGGTAAAGGAGAGCAGTTTCGTTTTAGGGCCATTTATATTTATCAGCCATTTAGTTTACCACAGATTGGAGGCCCTTTTCGTGACCAACGGCCAGGTTAACTTTGTCAGCAATGCCGGATTTACAATTGACACAGGAGTAAATGGCAGTATCGTCTGCGTAGATGCCTACGTGAGAACTGATGACATCTGATGAAGATCAAAAACAGTATAGGACCCAGGATAGAGCCTTGGGGAACACCAGCGTTCGTATGAAAAGAACTGGACGGGAGCCCGTTAAGGACGACTTACTTTTCACGGTTTAACAGGAATTATTGGATTAAATCAGTACATGTGATGCTCTTATGACTCTAAAGCATTACACGAGTCGTGATCGTGATATGATAAGCGTTTTATATAAGGTACATTCTGTAATAATGCAATATTCTCATCTGGACCTCAATGAGCGAATTATCCCCGAAGCCGATAATTATCCTGAATTTTTTCAATTTTTGGTACAATATTTATTCCTCTGGATATCTAGTGAGCAATTTATCATCAAAAATTCTATTCACCTTGGCAAAATTATCTATATAATAAATGTGAATGTCAGTGTTTCACTGTGTCACACTTTTTCAACTTTACTCCCAAAGGTCGTAGCCCAACATATCATACCATTTGGGAATCAGACCGAATCCGTGAGCAAATTAAAAACATTCCTGGTCGGATCTGGACCCACAATCCTGAAATTTTGGACGCCCAAGTTTTCATTACTGTGATTGTTTTCCGATTCTGCCATTTTGGCTTCTGCTGATAAAAACAATTAAAGGGAAACAATTCTCTAATTTTCAATAGCTTATGTTCAAATGAAAAAAAAATCTGTAATCAAATTACAGGGTTTCAAAAAAAAAAAAAATTGTCTGTGTTTTCAATTTTACTCTTAGATGCCGTAGCCCAACATATCATACCATTTTGGAATCAGGACGACTCTGTGAGCAAATTAAAATCATTCCGGGCCGGATCTGGAATCGCAATCCTGCAATTTTGGATTCCCAACTTTTCATTCCTGCGATTGTTTTCAGCGGTTTTTTACGTGATTTTTTGCGACGAATTTTTTTGCATGTTGAGAATTTTTATAAGTTGGAAATAAATTTGGGAAAAATCGAAACTAATTGCTAAATCCAGCAAAAGTCACCCATGAAATAAAAATTTTTTGAACGAAAAGTAAGTACATACGTACTTAAAGCTGTCTTTAAGTGGCGGCAGAAGAATTATCATTGAACTTTTAAAAGGTAAGTTTAAATATTAATACAATACTTAAATGCAGCGATCAATTTTGAGTTTTTTTTTATAGATTTTGTTGCCTATCGCATCTACTCCTCCCTACATATTGTAATGAAGGCCCAATCAAGAGCCCTACGATAGGGCGGCTTTTAAGTTCGTCAAATTATATAGTTGTACCTATATCAATAGGTGTGAACACTTCAGCGTGATATAATGATTAGCAAGCTTGTCTCGTTGGATCAATTACGACTGAATAGTAAGTACGACTCTCACTAAGTGTTCAATTCTTTCGGCAATGTGCCAGACTAAACTGCGCTTAATAAATCTTTTGGGTACTTCGACGTGGTGTAATGATTAACAATTAGGGCTGAGTAGTGGAGTAAATAACAGCTACTGGACTTAAGAAACGTATTTTCCTCGAAAAATATTTTAACAAAATGATTTTTTATGAATTTCAAACGACAGTAACACTAGCTGCTCGGTCAGTGAAAGAAATGGCTAATATTAAAATTATTGTTCCCGTTAGATTAGCCGCACAAAAACTTTGAAGTCCCGATCACAATCACGAATCCCATGATCCATTAGGATCGTAGGGGGAAGCACATGTACTTCAGTCGCAGTAGAAATGGTGTTTCTTGAGCAAGATAACCTGGCAGTGCCCAGGATGGTTTTGAAATCAGAGTTGCCTTCTCCTACACCAGTTGCAATAAAATGAAGTAGGTAGGTCTTAGGATGGAACGTCCTTCTTTGAACCTCGTGGACTGGCGCTGCATGATCACAAATAAGGAACTGTACCAAATAACAGAAACCACTTCACTTGAGGACTTTCAACAGTAGTCCTTCTTCAAACCACTTCACTTGAGGACTTTTAACAGTAGTCCTTCTTCAAACCTCATGGACTGGCGCTACAGAATCACAAATAAGGAACTGTACCGAATAACAGAAACCACATGACTTGAGGACTTTCAATAACAGCCACGACTAAAATGGATAGTACATGTAACCCGAAGACAAAATAATGACATAATCAATATGTTGACCTTCCACAGTACTTCAAACAAAAAGCAAGGAAAGAAACACCCAGCAATACTGGAAAGAACGATAACAGCTACTGGACCCGAGAAAAATTTTTCCCGAAAATTTGTTTTAAGCAAATGATTTTTAATGAATTCCAAATGACAGTAGCATTGGCTGCTCGGTCAGTGAAAGAAATGGCTAATATTAAAATAATCGTTCCCGTTACATTAGCCGCACAAAAACTTTGGAGTTACGATCGCAGTCGCGAATCCCATGATCCATTAGGATCGTAGGGGGAAGCACATGTACTTCAGTCGCAATAGAAATGGTGTTTCTTGAGCAAGATAACCTGACAGTGCCCAGGCCGGTTTTGAAATGAGTGTTACTTTCCCTCAGACCAAAGGCTATAGAACCCAGACTGTCCGGCTATTTACCCACAGCTGTAGGGGGAAGAAGAGGATTCATACCTTTCCCAAGGGTATTAGCACATAAGTAAATGTAATGGATCCGACTGGAATTCGAACTCGGGTCTCCGATCCATCAATCCGAATCGCTATCCACCGTGTCTCGTTGCAGTGGTATAGCGAATGTAATGGATCTGACTGGGATTCGAACTCGGCTCTCCGATTCCTCAATTCGAACCGTAATCCACCGTGTCTCCTTAAAGGTCAATAAAAAAAAACAAAAATAATTTGATACGCCCTCATAATTATGGTATCCTATTTATGTTACTACTGTGTTCATAAGTAGTTACTGAATAAATATATGAATTTAAACGGTGCTTTGTTAATCTTATATACTGTGTCACTATAGGATGTGGGCAATCATGGCTCTCCACAACTTCTAATCGTTTGTAACTCTAAATAGTTTGTTACCTTTTATCATCTCTATTTTTCCTTCCTATCTTTATTACTAAATCATTATCTCAATTCCTACAACCTAAAATATTTTCTGGCTTTAAATAACCTGCAAAAGTTTGATAATTTAATATCTCGTGAGATCAATCGCGACTGAGTAGGAGTTCGATCCTCACTAGGTGCCCCATACTTTAGGCCTTGTGCCACATCTATGCTACGTTTAGAAAATCACCATATTTGAAGGGGGTGTCATTATTATTGTTATTATTATTATTATTATTATTTTTTTATCCTAGAATTTGACAAACATTGGCTTTGAAGCTAGGGCCCCTCAAAAAAAAAAAAAAAAAAATTTCGAATTGTGCACAACAACTCTTAACGTTGTCCCTGTCATCCAGGGATCGAAACATGTGACCTTTTGCTAAGATAAACTCAATAAACGTGAGAACGTGTTGTTGTGCAAGTGTAAGCACTTAATTGTTTATTGATGTTTTTCGAAATGACAAATACGTAGTCGTTGCTCTTGTTGGTCGGAGGCCAACGTAACCGAAATGAAAATAAACTAATGAATTATATATTTCTTCCCAGACTAATTTTTACCTTTTTTTTTAATCTATTAAGATTGATTCCATCAATAAAACAGTTATTTGTCCGAAGAAAATTCCTCTCGTAACAAAACGGGTCACTACTCAAGTTTCTATGGTGTCATTCATTTGCGCACTCTTTATATCGTCGACATGGAAAACAACAGAACAGCCATAGAAATATATATATATATACAGTGTAACCCGGATATAAGAGAGTTGTCAGGACCGGAGAAGAAGTCTCTTATATCCGGGTTTCTCTTATATCCAGGTTTGGTCTTTTTTATATACATTAACACAGGCTCTAATTTGGGACCAGAGAAAATCTCTCTTATATCCGGGTTTCTCTTATATCCGGGTCTCTTATATCCGGGTTACACTGTATATATATATATATATATATATATATATAGTCTTAAGATGTGCTATATTTATGGGATAAAGTGCTCAATATCAGGGACAGAGCGTGTGTAAATATAAAAGTGAACATAGACGTCAACACTTAGAGGCGACAGTCTGTTTCATGCTAGATGCAATCGTCAGGCTAAACGATTGCATCTACCATGAAACAGAGTGTCGCCTCTAAGTGTTGACTTCTCACATATATATATATATATATATATATATATATATATATATATATATATATATATATATATATATATATAGGTGATGCAAAAGTAGCCCACCATAGGGATAATTTATTAAAAGAATTATTACACATGGAAATTTTATTTACTACACCCAGTCTGAAGTTATTAAGCAAATCATATAAACTTCAATAATTCATATTTCGTTTGAAAGAAGTTGTCAAATTTGAAACAATCAATTTAGATGTCAAAACAAAACCTGAGTTAAAATTTTAAGTCGTATCAACATGTTTTATTGAAGTTATTTGATGTATTCTAAAAAACTGTCGTCTGAAGTTATTAGACAAAACCAAATAATCACAATTTACTTCAATAAAAAGGTAATAAAATCATCAAAAAAACTGACCATATATTTTCGATCGGGTTCACATCAGAACTTAATCGTGGCCATTCCATTATCTTCTCCCCTCCAAATGTTTATGCCCAGATAATACACGGATAAGCTTAGACACCTGAAAAGGAGCATTGTCGTGTATAAATACATACCTCACTTTAAAACTGCGAGACTGGGACTTGTACCATACAAAGAAATTCTTGTGCATAAAAATGCAATATTTATCGCTGTACAGTTTAAATGCTTCATCGGCTTTGAATGGTTCAATAACGATTTGGTCGACAATTCCAGGCCATATCATAACCCTACTGTCTCCTTGTTGCTTTTTTTTAGCCACAGGCACGTCTGAATTGGATAAAATACATCCTTTGGCACATCCATCAGGTCTATCAAATGTCACTCAAGGATAATCCGTGAAAATTACTTTAGAAAAGTCAATTTTCATATATTTCTTGGTCCAATTTTGCTTTAGTGAGATCAGTTTCCATAGGAGATTTTTTTTACAGATCTAATTCACAAAGTATTCTACACCTTTTGTCCTTCTTGACTAAAAATTCCAGTCTTTTCAAAGATCTGAGCGTTGGTCAACATTGGTTGTTTTGCTATAATTCGCTTTAGTTTACGTTCATCTCGAGGAAGCGAGTTCTTAAAACTTTTTCCTTTGCTTCGAGTTCTCAACTAATATTTTCAACAGCCTTCTTTATCGTTCGATGATCTCTGAAAAGTTCCATTCATATCTCCAATGTGGACATTCCGTCACTCGTAACTTTGTTATTATCTGTTTTTCAGCAGTTGTGAGATCATTCCCTTTATCCATTTTTCAACATATATCATGGACAAAAAGAAAAAATAGTTTTTATTAGAGTTAAGATTTTAAGCTAATATCAGTTTAGAGTCTGTAGACATTTCTGAGATGAGGTATTATGTACACTATTTACCTTATTCGGACTATTGTCCTCATCTTTGTCGCCATATTTATTTCAATATTTCGGCCTTTCAGTATTTGTCTATATTTCTGAGATGAGGTATTATGTACACTATTTACCTTATTGTCCCTCATTTTGTCGCCACTATTTCGTTTCCTCATTTGTCTTTTTCTGTCGCCATATTTATTTTCAATTGTCCTCATCTTTGTCGCCATATTTATCAGTTTCGGCTCTTCATTTTGTCTATATTTCTGAGATGAGGTATTATGTACACTATTTACCTTTATTCGGACTATTGTCCTCATCTTTGTCGCCATATTTATCACAACGTTTCGGCTCTTCAGTATTTGTCTATATTTCTGAGATGAGGTATTATGTACACTATTTACCTTATTCAGACTATTGTCCTCATCTTTGTCGCCATATTTATCACAACGTTTCGGCTCTTCAGTATTTGTCTATATTTCTGAGATGAGGTATTATTATGTACACTATTTACCTTTATTCAGACTATTGTCCTCATCTTTGTCGCCATATTTATCACAACGTTTCGGCTCTTCAGTATTTGTCTATATTTCTGAGATGAGGTATTATGTACACTATTTACCTTATTCGGATTATTGTCCTCATCTTTGTCGCCATATTTATTTCAATGTTTCGGCCTTTCAGTATTTGTCTATATTTCTGAGATGAGGTATTATGTACACTATTTACCTTATTCGGACTATTGTCCTCATCTTTGTCGCCATATTTATCACAACGTTTCGGCTCTTCAGTATTTGTCTATATTTCTGAGATGAGGTATTATGTACACTATTTACCTTATTCGGACTATTGTCCTCATCTTTGTCGCCATATTTATCACAACGTTTCGGCTCTTCAGTATTTGTCTATATTTCTGAGATGAGGTATTATGTACACTATTTACCTTATTCAGACCATTGTCCTCATCTTTGTCGCCATATTTATCACAACGTTTCGGCTCTTCAGTATTTGTCTATATTTCTGAGATGAGGTATTATGTACACTATTTACCTTATTCGGACTATTGTCCTCATCTTTGTCGCCATATTTATCACAACGTTTCGGCTCTTCAGTATTTGTCTATATTTCTGAGATGAGGTATTATGTACACTATTTACCTTATTCAGACTATTGTCCTCATCTTTGTCGCTATATTTATTACAACGTTTCGGCTCTTCAGTATTTGTCTATATTTCTGAGATGAGGTATTATGTACACTATTTACCTTATTCGGACTATTGTCCTCATCTTTGTCGCCATATTTATTACAACGTTTCGGCTCTTCAGTATTTGTCTATATTTCTGAGATGAGGTATTATGTACACTATTTACCTTATTCAGACTATTGTCCTCATCTTTGTCGCCATATTTATCACAACGTTTCGGCTCTTCAGTATTTGTCTATATTTCTGAGATGAGGTATTATGTACACTATTTACCTTATTCGGAATATTGTCCTCATCTTTGTCGCCATATTTATCACAACGTTTCGGCTCTTCAGTATTTGTCTATATTTCTGAGATGAGGTATTATGTACACTATTTACCTTATTCGGACTATTGTCCTCATCTTTGTCGCCATATTTATCACAACGTTTCGGCTCTTCTGTATTTGTCTATATTTCTGAGATGAGGTATTATGTACACTATTTACCTTATTCGGACTATTGTCCTCATCTTTGTCGCCATATTTATTTCAATGTTTCGGCCTTTCAGTATTTGTCTATATTTCTGAGATGAGGTATTATGTACACTATTTACCTTATTCGGACTATTGTCCTCATCTTTGTCGTCATATTTATTACAACGTTTCGGCTCTTCAGTATTTGTCTATATTTCTGAGATGAGGTATTATGTACACTATTTACCTTATTCAGACTATTGTCCTCATCTTTGTCGCCATATTTATCACAACGTTTCGGCTCTTCAGTATTTGTCTATATTTCTGAGATGAGGTATTATGTACACTATTTACCTTATTCGGACTATTGTCCTCATCTTTGTCGTCATATTTATCACAACGTTTCGGCTCTTCAGTATTTGTCTATATTTCTGAGATGAGGTATTATGTACACTATTTACCTTATTCGGACTATTGTCCTCATCTTTGTCGCCATATTTATTTCAATGTTCCTGCCTTTCAGTATTTGTCTATATTTCTGAGATGAGGTATTATGTACACTATTTACCTTATTCGGACTATTGTCCTCATCTTTGTCGCCATATTTATTACAACGTTTCGGCTCTTCAGTATTTGTCTATATTTCTGAGATGAGGTATTATGTACACTATTTACCTTATTCAGACTATTGTCCTCATCTTTGTCGCCATATTTATCACAACGTTTCGGCTCTTCAGTATTTGTCTATATTTCTGAGATGAGGTATTATGTACACTATTTACCTTATTCGGACTATTGTCCTCATTTTTGTCGCCATATTTATCACAACGTTTCGGCTCTTCTGTATTTGTCTATATTTCTGAGATGAGGTATTTTGTACACTATTTACCTTATTCGGACTATTGTCCTCATCTTTGTCGCCATATTTATCACAAAGTTTCGGCCGTTGTACGCTCCGGCCTTCTTCAGGTGGTTGGAATTTCGAACTGAATCCTTTATTTTGCTTACTGGGGTAGACTGTTCTAGTTCCACGTGCCATGTTTGATGGATGTCAGTTATCAGTTATCTCCAGCTAATTTCCCTCTAAAAGTTCTGCACTGCCTTAACCGGGTATTGAACTCCCACTCTTTGGGTCATGTCACTGGATCTAACCAACGCCTTTATCCACTGTGCCATGTGTCCTTGTTCGAAATTCCAACCACCTGAAGAAGGCCGGAGCGTACAACGGCCGAAACGTTGTGATAAATATGGCGACAAAGATGAGGACAATAGTCCGAATAATGTAAATAAAATATCAGTTTAATTTGCATAACTTCGGTCAGTCCATTTTCATAGATTCCAAATATCTCAAAAGCTATCCATTAAAAATGTCAGAAAATTTAACTAAATATTTTACTAAAGATAGAAATGAAGGCATTGTTAAATATTAGTTCAGAACTTTTTGAGTTATTGAGGTTTATTTGATTTGCATAATAACTTCAGACAGGCTGTAGTTATTTAATTGTTATATGTTCTGTTCAAAATGGCCTCCTTTTTCAAAACACATTTCAATTCTGCGCCCGCATGATTCTGAAGTAAATGAGGAATAATGACGAGGAAACACACGTGTTATATTTAGCGAAACAAGATAAGGAATTTATTTACAAATTTACACATTTGAAGTTGTCAGTAGCTTGTTTCCGGAAAAAAGAATCAAATATTTAAATTTCGTAGTTTCGATGACTTGTCAAGAAGAGAAAATGTTCATATGAAATCATCAGACACTAAATATATAAAGTAATATTACAAAATGTTTAAAAGAAATTGAGAGAGTTCGTTTTTCACGTAAAAGTTATACGGTTGTATTCAACATGAATGAAAAGATGTATTTTAAGATACTTAGCTTTGGAGTTGAATAGAGTTCTTTGTAATTGTCCTGTTCTCATTGGAGGTTGATAATGTATCAGCGTGTAATTTGTCCCCGGCGTTATTCAGATACGTGGAACTCTGGATTTTTCTGCCTCCTGCTTCTTTCTGCTTTTTCTCTTTCTCTGCCTATTTATTTCACATCGGCTCGTTACTTTTTTCTCAGTTTGTAAGCCGCTCCTTTTCCCATTGGTCAAAATAAATTTTCACATAAGTAGGTAGTAGCGTGATATCTAATTGATCACTATTTCTACTCTATCCTCTATTACTATAAGGATCCCTATTTCTACCCTATCCTTTATTACTATACGGGTCGCTATTCTCTATTCTATCTACTATTTCTATTCTCTATACTACGCGGATTACTATTCGCTGGTTACTTTTCGAGCAAGTTTTATCGAGCAAGTATTATTAGTGTGATCGTTATTCGAAGGCGTCTGACACCAGTATTGTTCAACGGCGTTACTATAGTTCTATCTGCGATTACAAAGTCTCTACTACAACGAGTATTATGAAAATGACAACGATTATTCGTTGGCATCATAAAAGTGGCAACGAGTGTTCGTTGACATCACAAAAATTATCGTCTTTTCCACAGTGGAGTCGGTAGCCATGGTCAAATGCAAAATAACAGAACTGTCCAAGAAACAGAATTGAGAAAATTTACAATTTTTCAATGAGCAACAACAAGAAAAAGAACAGGGCAAAAATAATAACCCCCCCCCCCAAAAAAAAAAACAAACAATATATGCAAGGCAAATTAACAGTAATAAGGCAAAGCAACAGTAATGTGGTAACAAGTTCACAAACTCATAATTGTCGTCGATACACAAAAACAAGTTCGGACAACGAACGTAGTGTTCTGACTTCAAGACAAGACAGACCGGGACTGTGTCAGGTCAAACCGAGAACCAGCCTATTTTATTGGCTAGGAAAATAATCGCTATTCTCTATACTATTCTCTATTCGGATCACTATACGGATTACTATTCGAGCGAGTATTATCAAACAAGTACAAGTGCGAGTGTTGTTCGAAGGCGTCTGACACTAGTATTGTTCAACAGCGTTACTATAGTTGTATTTACGATTACAAAGTCTCCACTACAACGAATATTACGAAAGTGACAATGCGTATTCGTTGACATTACAAAAGTGGCATCGAGTGTTCGTTGACATCACAAAAGACAAAAATTATATTGTTATACAGGAATAAAGTGTCGCTGCCGACACTTGAGTTTGAACATAGATCATCAGTGAACAAACACAGGCAATCCCATTATTGAATTAGGTAGATCATGTGACCATACAGGAAACGCATATATGAGAAGTCACGTGACGTCTAGATTGATCTGCAATTCTAGTCTATCCTCTATTACAATACGGATCGCTATTTCTAGTCTATCCTCTATTACTATACTGATCTCTATTCTCTACTCTATTCCCTATACTATTCGGATCACGATACATATTACTATTCGAGCGAGTATTATCGAGCAAGAACTATTAGTGCGAGTGATATTCAAAGGCGACTGACACCAGTATTGTTCAACGGCGTTTTCTATGAATTGTATCTGCGATTACAAAGTCTCTACTACAACGAAAGTGACAACGAGTATTCGTTGACATCACAAGTGGCAACGAGTGTTCGTTGACATCACAAAAAGTTTTAGTTTAAAAAACGAAATAGGTGCAAACGTGATATTTTATACTACAAATTGAGAAAAAAAATAAATTATCTAGAAGGTTGTTGAATTAATGTGAAAATTAAATTCAATAAATTTAATCTGATATTTTAGATATTGTAAACGAGGCGTAGAAAATATTAAGCCTAACCTTGTTGCTAAACCACTGTGATATAGAGAGTTTGGAAAACGCATAAACACCCACACTCATATATATTTTATTTTTTTTATTGAAATTGGAGTGGATTTGAACAGCGAAATTAGATCAGAAGAATTTTGTTTACTGAGGGAAACCTGATCTCGCCCATTTGGAGTTGGGTCATTAGAAAAGACAATGAAAAATGATTGAAATAATGTTTGTCGGTTAAAGTTGAAATAGAGCTTACTCAGGCTATGAGAACTTTGAAACTCACATGGTTTTGGGTTGACTCATAATAATCGTGTGAGGACCAAGGGTCGATTTGTGATCAGCCAGGCTTATCTATATAAACGCGCCCAGAAATCTGTTGACAGAGTGGTTGGCTGGTCTGCCGTCGAGTGCAGACGGAAGAAAGAGACGGGAGAGACCGCGATCGGTCGGCACATCGTCGTCACGTGCGTGAGCACCCGCAGGCGACCATTACGGGCCGCGGTGCTACAGGAGAGACGGAAGAGCCGGACGGAAGAGCTAGACGGAAGAGTCAAAGAGTGGTTGGCTGGTCTGCCGTCGAATGCAGTTGAGCTGGGGAGAGAGGTCGGAGATTGGGAATGACGTCAGACAAACGCCCGCTAACATATTTTGTTGATGTAAGTACGAAGAAGTGAATTACTCCTCCAACGTCTAAGACTACTACTGCTACTATTATTGCTACCACGAAGATTACTACTACTGCTACTATTATTACTACCACTGGAAACGGAAACGTCGAACAAGCTACAATAATCAAGAGACGCATATCGTTCTGAGACGATTACACAACAAGCTAATCACAACCCTCTCTCTCTCTCTCTCTGTCTAGAATCCAGTGTATGCATTTCTACGTCAATTACTTTTCTTTTCTGTAACCCGTTTCTTTTCTATACTAGTCTTTTCTGCTATATAAAATACATTAACAATTGAATAGTTGTTTGTTCGGCTTACTGCAGAAATATATATATATATATATATATATATATATATATATATATATATATATATATATATATATATATGGTGCATTCTAGATTTCTTAGCACAGACTCTCCAGCCGTGTCTACATCTCCAGTCGACCGTGAATGGATGAATATCACTTCTGCTTTCTGGATCAAAGCAAACACAACGTGGGCAGGAAGCAGGATTAAACCAGCGGACCGGTCGAATGATCTACGGATGCTCAGGGGACCTACGGCCACTCCCTTAAGTTCGGTTAAGACTGAATAGATAACCCAGAGAGTAAGACGTCGTAGGTTGAGGGGGGCTGGGGCGAAAGTGGTTAGACCGCACAAAAGTCAATTTAAAAAAAAAAATTAATTTTTTTATGAGCAGTTTGTGTTTTCTTCCTAAAAAGCATTAAAAAATGTTAAATTTTTGTTTACTGTTTCGTAATTTTAGTTTAGCAAAATTTAGTTTAACGTTAAAAAAACATAAAATAGTACAAAACATAATGTTTTATGCTACAAAATGAATGAAAAAGAATTTATTAAGAACTCTGGCGAGGGCTGCGTTCCGTCAGGCTGTCTGAAAACATCACTCCCTTTTCTGCCTCGACGACCCTCGTGGCTTACAGGATAGTGATGATGATGATGATACGTAGAGTTAATGTCATAATTAATTTCAATAAATTTAATCCGATTTTTCAGATATTGTAAACGAGGTGTACAGAACGTTAACCATAACCTTGCTGCTAGACCACGCATTTTTAGGAGGCAATTTTTTTCTAACTACTTTTATAGTCATAAAAAGTATATGTGTGGCAAGTAAGTCAGCATAGCAACAGTTACTTTATTACAGGTTTATTCTAAAACAAAGAATAAAATATTTTTTCTAATCGGTATCACCCCCCCCCGCCCCAAGCAAGGCAGTACAGCCACAAACACGCAAGGGTTTACAGGGTGTGTGTGTGTGTGGGGGGGAAATTAGGAACAGAAAACATTAGTAATGAGAAGAAAGAGAAAAGAGCAATCAGGAGGACAGTAGACAGCGATTGACATTGTAGTTATGAAACTGTTACCATCGAACTTACGGCTACATCTAACTAGGTCGACTGTAAAAGAGATGGATTCATATTCTTCCTAAGAGTCTTACGAGTAAATGAATACAATTGAACCCACCTCGGATTAGAACTCGAAATGAAATTAGAAATCATCAGTAAAATTGATGAGATCTCGACGCCAGTCGAGTATTGCGCTTAAATTCATACAGTCTATTTATAAATAGTAAAAATAATAGACGGTGGATAGTCGAATCCATTACATTCACTTACGTGCTAATACCCTTGGGAAAGGTATGAATCCTCTTCTTCTCCCCCATCCAGCTATGGGTAAATAGGATGGCAACTGGTCTACCGCAGAAAGAAATGGTAACCTACTGCGGGGAAAAAAATCTGCCTCGCCAGTCATGTATCGAAAGATACATGAACGCCTAAGCGTGTATCACGCGTGGCTCACAACTGACTGACTAACCCTTGGGAAAGGTATGAATCCTCTTCTTCTCCCCCAGCCATGGGTAAAGAGCAAGACAGCTCTTCTATAGCCTCAGATGGCAGCTGGTCTATTGCAGAAAGAAATGGCAACCTACCGCCGAAAAAAATCTTCCTCGTCAGTCATGTATCGAAAGATACATGATCGCCTAAACGTGTATCATGCATAGCACATAATTGGCTAAAATTCACTTACGTGCTAATACCCTTGAGAAAGGTATGAATCTTCTTCTTTTCCCCCCAGCTATGGGTAAAGAGCAGGGCAGACCGGGTTCTATAGAATTGGATAGCAGCTGTTCTACCGCAGAAAGAAATGGCAACCTACCGCCGAAAAGAAAAAAATCTTCCTCGTCAGTCATGTATCGAAAGATACATGATCGCTTAAGCATGTATCACGCATAGCACACGACTGAATAATAATAATAAAAAGGTTGTTTCATGTCTTATTTTCCCCAGAATTTTTTTCCGACGCTTGGGAAGACCAGGTACCGTAAACTTGGATGTGCGGATGGTGTAATGGATAATCGTTAGGAACTGTTAATCGCAGAGTCGACTTCTAATTCCAGATGGCTTCGTTATTTAATCGCAAGGACCCTTGGGATGTGTACGAATCCACCTCTTCTTTCCCTATCTATGGGTTAATTAGTAAGGCTTGTATCACTAAACCATTATCATCTCCAAAAACAAAATGAAAAAATGCTTACAAAATATTTACATTTCGGCATTAAATAACCCATAGAGGTGTCGATATGTCGTTAAACAAAGTCAACCAAACATAGTTTCGATATAGTTTTTGATTCATTAAAACTGTTTTAACATGGATAATTAATTGAAAGAATTAAAACGCATTTAACATTTGGCACACCCTCCTTAACGAGGTGGGAGGTGATGGATCTGAAGCTTCGTCAAATTAACTATTAATGGTAATAAGTAAATATATATATAGGTAATAAGTAAATATATATATAGGCACGGTGGAGTAATGGATAGCGACTTGGATTGAGGAATCGCAGAGCCGAGTTCAAATTCCAGTCGAATTCATTACATTCACTTACGTGCTAATACCCTTGGGAAAGGTGTGAATCCTCTTACTCTCCCTCCAGCTATGGGTAAAATAGCAGGACAGACTGGGTTCTATAGCCTTGGATGGCAACTGGTCTAGAAGGACAACTCTGAATTCAAAACCTGCGGAGGGTCGTTTGGGAACCTTGTGGCATTCGGTGCACCAGGTCTCTGTATTCGTCTCTTCAAAAAGTGTGGATGGTCCTGCACGAGGCCTTCACCACTATAATCAAATCTCATGTGCCGGTGTCGGTTTCCTGGAAACTGGTCTGCTTGACCCTCATACGTCGAATCTCGACGGAAGAGTTGATTATATATATATATATATGCACCAAGATAAAGAGGATTAACCTTTCAAGTTAAATTAATTATGCTTTTAATCTCTCCCCTTTTCTTTGAATTGCTTAAGCCGACTGCAGCAGCGAACAAACACAAACCTCAATCGTAACTAAAGATCTACATTACCAGAGGAACGACAAGATTTGAGATAAGCCTACAGTTCTGACCGTGACTTGGCCTGAAGTAAAGAGCACCATGTCATAGATATGAACAGAATGATACAGATAGTAGGTAGTCAAAGGTTTTTTAGATATATCTATAAGATTTAATATTACATCATTTATATATATATTTTGTATATATATATATATATATATATATATATAGTGAAGAATTTTGGGGGGGGAATTAGAGTAATCATATATAGTAATTCATCGAGCCCAGAATAATCTTTAACGGAATGCAGAAAGCACTGGACTCATCAGCATTTCGATACAACACAAACGTCATACCAACTGTACCACGGGCCTCGGTAACGAAGAAAACACAAACTAGACTTGATATAGCATTAGCTGGGTCAAACAAGGATATAAAGTGAAGAAATATTTTTAGGATTAAGAATAATCGTATACAGTAATTCATCGAGCCCAGAATAATCTTCCACAGAATGCAGAAAGCTAATGTACTTGAGGGTCAATAAGCAGACTTGGCTCTTGGGGCACTGTTCCGAGGTTATACTTGGATGAGTATCGCTGCGGAACTGAGTGAGTAGCGGCGCTTTATCGAGTCTAGTCTGTGCCTTCTTCGTCACCGAGGCCTGTGGTACGGTTGGTATGACGTTTGCGTGTATATATATATATATATATATATATATATATATATATATATATATATACAAAAGCTGTTCGACAAAAGTGACTCACCTGATTTTTTTAACTAAAAATATTTTTTGTGTATTGTTTTTGGGGTTAATGATTTTTAATCTTAATAATATAAAAACCCCTTCCCGACCACCTAGGAAAAAAAGTTTATTCACCCTAAGGTATTCTATTAATAATTATAAATTTGGATATAAATGAGATTCAGGGAAAAAAAACTCTGTGCAAAAAAAGTGACTCGCATTCTAATGATTAAACTGGTAAATTTAAAGAGCTTTTTACAAAAGGAAAGAAAAAGAGATGCCTATATGATAGATAGATAGATAGATAGATAGATAGATAGATAGATAGGGACAAATAGATAAATTGATAGATTGATAGATAATAAACGGCCTGAGATAGACAGACAGATAGATAGAAAGGGAGGAAGAAGGAAAAAGACATGTCTATATGATAGATAGATAGATAGATAGATAGATAGATAGATAGATAGATAACGAACGGCTTGAGGCAGTCAGATAGATAAATAGATTGATAGGAAGGAAGGAAAATGACATATCTATATGACAGATAGATAGATAGATAGGAAGGAACGATGGAAGAAATACATATTTATATTAATATGGTAGATAGATAGGAAAGAAGGAAGGCAGGAAAAACATCTATATGATAGATAGATAGATAGATAGATAGATAGATAGATAGATAGATAGATAGATAGATAGATAGGGACAAATAGATAGATAGATTGATAGATAGATAATGAATGGCCCGAGACAAGCAGATAGATAGGAAGGAAAAAGGAAGGAAGGAAGGAAGGAAGGAAGGAAGGAAGGGAGGAAAGAAAAAGAGATATCTATATGAGAGATAGATAGATAGGAACAAATAGATAAATTGATAGATTGATAGATAATAAACGGCCTGAGACAGACAGATAGATAGAAAGGAAGGAAGGAAGGAATAAGACATGTCTATATGATAGATAGATAGATAGATAGACAGTCAGATAGATAAATAGATTGATAGGAAGGAAGGAAAATGACATATCTATATAACAGACAGAGAGATAGGAAGGAAGAAATACCTATTTATATAAACATGGTAGATAGATAGGAAGGAAGGAAGGAAGGAAAGAAGGCAGGAAAAACATATCTATATGATAGATAGATAGATAGATAGATAGATAGATAGATAGATAGAAGTAGACTGGGATAGATAGATAAATAGATAACTAGCTAGATAGGGACAAATAGATAGATAGATTGATAGACAGATAGATAGATAGATAGATAGATAGATAGATAGATAGATAGATAGATAGATAGATAATGAACGGCCTGAGATAGACAGACAGATAGATAGAAAGGAAGGAAGGAAAAAGACAGACAGACAGACAGATAGATAAATAGATAGATAGATAGATAGATAGAAGTAGACTGGAATAGATAACTAGCTAGATAGGGACAAATAGATAAATTGATAGATAGATAGATAATGAACGGCCTGAGATAGACAGACAGATAGATAGAAAGGAAGGAAGGAAAAAGACAGACAGATAGATAGATAGATAGATAGATAGATAGATAGATAGATAGATAGATAGATAGATAGATAGATAGAAGTAGACTGGAATAGATAACTAGCTCGATAGGGACAAATAGATAGATAGATTGATAGATAGATAATGAACGGCCCGAGACAGACAGATAGATAGAAAGGAAGGAAGGAAGGGAGGAAGGAAGGAAAAAGACATGTCTATATGATAGATAGATAGATAGATAGATAGATAGATAGATAGATAGATAGATAGATGCATGGATGGATGGATGGGTAGGAAAGAATGGATGTCGGGAAAGAAATTCTCATGTTTTATTGGTGACGCTGCTGTGGACATGCACCAATTTGCATCCAGTCGTTTTCCGGCGCCAGAAATCTTTATTCGAAAATGTGCCGACATTGGTTGATGGTAGTAAAATCAACAAAACATCGCCGTGTATCATTTTGCCGCCTTCATTACCCTCACCCACAGACCACGGCTATAAAAACATCATCTCCATCTGTTGGCATCGAACAGCGTGGAGGTCGGCTCTTCATTTCTCGTAATGGATCTCTGAACACCGCGTTTAAACGGCATGTTTTCAGCCCTCCCTGCAATATTTTAAACAATATCAAAAGAAAACGAATATTTTTAGGAACGCTCGATACGTGAGAGAGAGAGAGAGAGAGAGAGAGAGAGAGAGAGAGAGAGAGAGAGAGAAAACGGAGAAGGGGTGAGAAAGAGATAAAAACGGAGAAGGAGAGAATGAGAGAGAGAGAGGAGAGGGAGGCAGGGAGAGTGGGTGACAAAGAGAAACAAAGGGAAAAATAGAGAGTGAGAGAAAGTGAGCGTGAGAGAATGAAACCATGAGAGAGATAGAGAGTGAGTGAGAAAGAGAGAGAGAGAGAGAGAGGTGGAAAGGAATAGAAACGGAGAATGAAAGAGAGAAAGCGAGTGAAAGAGAGAGTAAGAAACGGTAGAGAGGGGTAGGTAGGGAGAGTGATTGAAAAAGAGATAGAAAAGGAGAAAAGGTGAATGAGAGAGAGGGGAGAGGTAGTTAAGGAAAGAAAGTGAGAAAGAGATAGAAAAGAGAGAATGATAGAGAGGGGGGGAGAAGTAGGTAGTGAGTGTGAGAAAGAGAAAGAAAGAGAGAATGAGAGAGGTGACGGAGAGGGAGGTAGGGAAGAGTGTTTGAGAAAGAGATAGAAAGTTAGAAAGAGAATGAGAGAGAGGCGAGAGAGAGAGGAGTAGGGAAAGGGAGTGAGAGAGAATGAGAGAGAGAGAGAGAGAGAGGGGAGAGGTGGGTAGTGAGAGTGAGTGAGAAAGAGATAAAAACGGAGGAGAGAATGAGAGAGAGGGGAGAGGGAGGCAGGGAGAGTGAGTGACAAAGAGAAACAAAGGGAAAAATAGAGAGTGAGAGAAAGTGAGCGAGAGAGAATGAAACCATAGAGAGTGAGTGAGAAAGAGAGAGAGAGAGAGAGAGAGAGAGAGAGAGAGAAAAAAAGAACATTTTTTATAGCTTTAAAGCGGTTTTTCTTAAAAGAAATTTAATTAATTTTAGAAGTTATCGAAATCAATCACCCCCATCCCTATAAAAGGTACCACCATTATCACGATTACTGATCAGTATTCATGTAACAATCAATTATTCCTTTCTCCATTCGAAAGGCTTTGGCGATTATTCAAGACATGATTTTTTTTGTTAAAATCACTCACTCACTATCACCTCCCTATCTTTATATAGATATATAGGATTAACACAAATATAAAATTTGTCACTTAGCTGATTGATATTACCTTCAGCATCCCGACTGTTGAGTTTCGTAGACAGACCCTGCAGCAATCGCTCCGTCCACTCGTCAGGAGATATAAGCAATTAACTGTTTCTTTTCTCGTTTTTTGTTATATATATATATATATATATATATATATATATATATATACCTAGGTAGGTTTGTCTGGCTCACTAGGTTTATCTAGGTCTGCTCTACGGTTGTATTGAGCTCTTTTGTTAGTTAGTTGTTTACTCGTATCGGTTTTTTTTCTTTGGGCTTCAGACCTGCATCTGTGCGATTTTTGTCGACAGAAGTTCATGTTTGTAACTCTTTCTTTTTTAAAACCTTTTTTTCCCTCGAGATTGATTTGATTATTAGCAAATCAAAAAATTCGAGGGTTTTTCAAACGAGTCTAGTTATCTCTCTCTCTCTCTCTCTCTCTCAATATATATATATATATATATATATATATATATAAAAAATGGACAAAGTCCGACAATTATTTTAAGAGATTTTTTATGTTTATACATTATTTTTTTATTGATACAAATATTTAAGTAAAAAAAATATATTATAAACAATATATTTTTGAAAAAAAAAAAAGAAAAATATATTATTACAAGCTATACATTTTTTGAAAAAAAAGAAAGAAAAAATATTATCAGCAATGCATATTTGAAAGAAAATTATTACCAGAAATAAGAATTTTTGGAGGAAAACTTATTACCAGAAATAGATTTTTTGAAGGAAAAATATTATCAGAAATAGATTTAAAAAAATATTACCAGCCATAAAATTTTTTGTCGTAATGAAATAACCCATTGAGGTTGATATGCCGTAAAACAAAATAAACCAAACCAATCAAAACCAAAGAATACATATTCTATTCATACGAACATATTTCCTAAAAATCTTGTCGGCATTAAATAACCCATTGAGGCTGATATACCGTAAAACCAAAACAAACCAAACTTTTGAAGAATGGATCGAATAATTGCAAAAATGTTAAACTCTGAAACTCTAATGTCGAGGCACTGAATATAACATCAATCTGCCACGTGCTATTAATCCGCCATATTTTAATTTAATACTTAAACGTTAATTTTAATGGATACTCATCTTTGAAAAGATGCTCTGTTTTTATGTATTTATTAAACAGTATATTTATTTATTTCGATTTAGTCGTAGTCGATTTAAGGATCAGCTCAAAAACACCTTGCTGAGGACAGAAATCGATCCTGCAATTGGGAGACGGAAGCTGCAGAAAGAACCAATGTGAGAAGAGCAGTCCATGAAAAAAAATAAAATTCCTCCGAAACCACCAGAAGGCAAACAGAAGAGAGGACGGGAGCCCAAAGAAAAGGCAAGAACTCTCTATCCCCTGAACCCTACCACGCGGTGCCTGCGGACGTCTCTACAGATCCAACATAGGACTCATTTCACACAGAAGGAAATGTCGATGAGCAACCCAATACTCGACAACGAGTTCTGCCAGAGACGACTGTTTAATAAAGAAATAAAAAGAGAATCTCCTCACATATGGGTATCCAATAAAAAATAACATTTAAGCAATATATATATATATATATATATATATATATATATATATATATATATATGTGTGTGTGTGTGTGTATATATATAAGAAACCTAGAGAGCCAGTCAAACCTACGAAGGTTTCACTAAGCGGATCGTCAGGAAGGCTGGCTTCCTTGACGATCTGCTTAGGTGAAACCTCGGTAGGTTTGTCTGGCTCTCTAGGTTTAACTAGGTCTGCTCTACTCATTGTACTGAGCACTTTATTTAGTTATTTTGCGTACTTGCATCGTTTTTTTTTCTTTGGGTCTTGGACTTTATTGGACGATTATTTTCGGCTAACGTACATGTTCTTTGTTCTTTCTTTTTTTTATACCTTTTTTTATTTGCAAATCAAGACACCGAAGGTTTTCTGAGCGAGTTAGTTTCTTATACTTATAAGATTTCTATTAATAATAATAATATTAATAATAATAATAATATAATATATATATATATATATATATATATATATATATATATATATATATATATATATATATATATATATATATATATATATATATATATTAATGGATAGCGGCTCGGATTGAGGAATCGGAGAGCCAAGTTCGAATTCAGTCGAATCCATTACGTTCACTTACGTGCTAATACTCTTGGGAAAAGTATTAATCCTCTTCTTCTCCTCCCAGCTATGGGTAAATAGTAGGACAGAATGGGTTCTATAGCCTTGGATGGCAACTGGTCTAGGAGAAGGACAACCCTGAATTCAAAACTTGCGGAGGGTCGTTTGGGGACCTTGTGACACGTAGTGCACCAGGTTTCTGTATTCGACCCTCCAAAAAACGTGGTTGGTTCTACACAAAGCTTTCACCACTATAATCGAATCATATGTGCTGAGGTCTGGGATGTCGGTTCCTAGGAACTGAGCTGCTTGACCCTCATACGTCGAATACGACGGGAGAGTCTAATACATATATAAACTATCTATTTATAGACATATATATATTTCTGTATTTAAAATAAAAAATATAACTAAATAAAAAATAAAAAGAGTAACTGATTTGATATTAAACGGCCCAACAAGGATTGAAATCTCGTTAAATGTGTTAACCTTACCTAACAAATATATTTTCTAGGGTAACTGGATTATGCATATACCATTAAAAGTCTTGTTCATAAATTGCTTTAGATATTTAATTTAAAAAAAAGAAAAACAAACTTGCCTGCTTTTCCTTAATTAAAAATGATGATTAATAAAAATATGTGAATTCCTGACTAAAACACTTTGCAAGTGAATCATTAAAATTATTTGATAATTAATGAAGATTCAGGCTAATCGTGACAATGTGACGATGCTGAGGCAGCATTCTTGAATCATTATCACTGACTTGTTCTGAAGATTTCTGAATGAAAAAAAAAGTAAAAAAAAAAAAAGCATAGTACACGACATATTTTTTGTTTAAATGATGGCGAGTACTTTGTATTTTCTAATTACATTTGTTATAGAGAACGAAACGGTGTTAATGGAACATTTGGTTGGGCGTCTCAGTGATAAACATTTTTGAAAATCTCTTCGGGTTCGATGATCGACCCAGTTCCCTGAGACAAAAGAAGAGGAAAGTTGATTTTTTTTTTTAAATTACAATGCTTTGATGCGAATAAATCACAGGGATAAGACTGATATCAGAGTTGTGAAAATAGCGAAAAAAAAAAAAAAAAAAAGGAAAGAGTGAGAGAGAAAGAGGGAGATAGAGATAGATAGAAATATCCTGAAGTCAGCAGTTTTTAAATTGCTGACGTCAGCCATTTTGTTTTTTTTTGTGAGGAAAATTGAGATGTTAACAATAAATAAATGTAACCAAGAATTACTTTGTAAAAATTGCAGACGGAAGAAAAAAAAGAATCATGAAACAGAGGAATAATAATAATCATAATAATAATAATAATAATAATAATAATAATAATATTCATGATAATGTATACACATGATAGCGAGAGAAAAGAAAGTTATAAAGTATTTGTGTTGTTGTGATTAGAAAACAGGTAAAGAAGAAAAAGAAAGAAGGAAAGAAAAATGAATAGGAATAAGAAGAAAAGAAGGAGAAAAAACTAGACGAGTAATGAAAAAT
This sequence comes from Acanthosepion pharaonis, assembly GCA_903632075.3. Classification (NCBI taxonomy): domain Eukaryota; kingdom Metazoa; phylum Mollusca; class Cephalopoda; order Sepiida; family Sepiidae; genus Acanthosepion; species Acanthosepion pharaonis. Next base: position 1,207,929 of record CAHIKZ030003380.1, on the reverse strand, counting down.
AGAAATGAAGAAAAATGGGAAGGAAAAATGAAGAAAAAAAAATAAGAGGTGTATAAATGCATTAAAAGAAGAAAAAGAAGAAGAAGAAGAATGAACATAAGGGAAGAAAACGGAAAGAAAATGAATAAGAAGAAGAAGAAGAAGAAAAAGAAAGAGAGGGAGAAACGAATAGAAAGATGAAGAAAAAAGGAAACGAAAGAAGAGGGAATATAAAATGTAGAAAGAAGAAGAAATACTAGGAAAAAGAACAAAAAAGAAGAGCAGTAGTATAAAATGCAGAAGAAGAAAAGGAGAAAAACTAGAGCGAAGCACAGGAGGGAAGAGAAAAGAGGAGGAAAGGGAAAGAAGATTGAAAGAAGGAGGAGTAGAAGGAAGAAGAAGAAGAAGAAGAAGAAGAAGAAGAAGAAGAAGAAGAAGAAGAAAAGGAGGATACAAAAGACTACGAAAAGAAGAGAAAAAAGCGGGAATAGAAATGATAGGAAAAGTGAAAGAAACACCAAAAAGAAGAAGAAGAAGAAGAAGAAGAAGAAGAAGAAAAAGAAGAAGAAGAAGAAGAAATGAAAGAAAATTTGAAAAAAGTAAAAAATCTTGGCGGAGTATCTACTTTTCAATTTATTAGCCTGGTGATTTTTTTTCAGTTCTTTTGCATCAGAACTGCAGTCTGTAGTTAGAAATAATTAGGGAGCATTTTACAAGGAATAATACAGAAATGATGAACGCCGAATATTTTCGACGAAAAGGAGAACGGGAATGAGGTAGTTGGCTAGTCAGTCAGTCAGACAGACAGACAGACAGATAAAAGAATAATTTGATGAGGAGGAACAGAAAACAGACATTGCTGGGGGAAAATATAAAATTTGCTGCGTCATCGTTTTACGAAAATGGCTTCCATCATTTTTTTTTGCCTCGCTCAGATGGTACAAATTTAAAACGGCATATCGTAGTCATGATTAAAAAAGTAACTACCAAAAAAAAAAAGAAGAAAAACCTTACTAATAATAACAATCATATCAACTAAAAAAAAATAATAATCACTAAAAAAGAAACAAAAAAACAAAATTTAATAACCTAGTCTTGACGATCATTACAACTATAGTAATTTTAGTCTTCAATTTGGCCTTGAACTATCTTCTTTTATGTACAGTGTTCTTTCAGAACGTAGGTGATCATGGCTCTCCACTTTGTCCTTTTACTCTTCCTCAGTTTTTGTTTTTAATATGTCTCCTGAACATCAGATTCTCCAAGTCTATTTAACTCTTTCTGCAATTCCAGAAATTTCAACTGTGACTTTCTGATCTTATGCAAAAGTGTCTTTTTCGTTTTCTTTAAAACTTCCCCATTGTTCACATGTTCGGTACATGGTATTCTCAGAATCTTTCTGCATAACCCAATTCGCACTGCCTCAAGCCTCTTTTTCATTTGTGAAGAAATTGTCCAGCATTTCCTGCCGTATAGGAGGATTGTTATTAAATAACAAAACAGTTGAGGATTTTTTCTGTTTTCGACGAAAAACGTTGTTGGTCATGACTTGGCATCTTGGCTTCAGTCCTTTTCCAACCGCCGTAATGTAGCTTCCCTCTGTCTATTCTATAAATACTTTCATGCTTTCATGGAAATTATTCTGATGAACCTTTCTCTATGGTAGACAGACTTTATGAATCTAAGTGCAGTACTGGATTGGCATAAAGGTCTCATCAATTTACAGTTGAATTGGCTAGATGCAACCGTAAGTTCCGTGCTTAACGTTTCTTCTTTCGCACTTCTCACCTGTGGAACTATTTCCCGACATCCTGCTCTCCATCAAACTTTGATCTTCAAAAATTTAAATCCAATATCAGTCGTTATGTATGGCCTTCTTGATTCTTATTCTTTTAATGTTTTCACTGCTTTTTTTTGCTGCATATGAACACCTCAATGGGTTATTTAATGCCGACAAGATATTTATTGCTCGTAATATTTTTTTTCCAAAATGTATTGCTGGTATTTTTTTAAAAATTTATAGCTGGTAATCTTTTTTTAAATGTATAGCTGGTAATATTTTTTTCAAAAATGTATTGCTGGTTATAATTTTTCTTCAAAAATTTATTGCTGGTAATAATTTTTTACAAAAATGTATTGCTGGTATTAAAACCTCTTTTGCTAGTGTTTTAACCCTAATTTGGAGGTTAATTATTTACCCATAGATAGGGCCTTAACAGGTGCTACCACCCCGTATCAGCGTGGACCTGGGAACAAAAATTAAGAGGTGGTTCCACGCTCCTCAAAAAGTGATCAGAGGCCTTGCTGTTTGACGGAGTTTATCGTCTTACCCAGGACGATTTTCACTCTTTAATAAGGTTTTTTCTTATTCTTTCACGTTAAGTAACCCTTTCTGTCTTAGTGGCTTTATTGCCATACTTGGGCAGAACTCAATTAAAAAAATACTTTTGTTATTCCAATGTGACATCGTTTGTTAAAGCGCTTCCCAGTTAAATTTCTGAGTTTGCATGGTCTTTCTTTTGCTAAGAAGCATACATTTTTCTTATTGCAATATATAGGTAGTCATTTCTTCTCTCTTTCCTTGATCACCTTGTCTAGAAGCATCTACCGTCTTCAATATCCACAGATTGTTCTTAATCTGTTTTCCAATGGTTAGTTAATACTTACCAGTCTTACGTCGGTGTTGTTTCTCTGTTTCTTCCATTAACCACTGACACGCCCAATAGGAATACAGAAGGCGATTATCTCCCTTTGGTGGAGATAAGTCACGTGAGTCACGTGACGTCACTTTATACAGTGGCGAAAGTGGCCAGTCACTCAGTTTGGTTGGTTTCTTTCCTTTTATGTGCCATGTCCTTTCAGGACGTGTGCGATCATGGCTCTCCACCTCCTTCTATCCCTTGAAGCTCTCAACAAGTTCCTTCCCTCTGCTTCCTCCCCTCAGACCATGTTCTGTCATCCACTTGCATCCGCCAGGTATGACACGCGTTGTTTTCCCTTGTCTCTCTTTCTCTCTATTCGACCCGTGTGTATCAGATTCTCCAGGCCTTCCTGTTTCAGAAACTTCTGCTGTCTCTTCCTGATGTTATGTATAAGCCTCTTCCTTGTTTGCATCCTCTCTAAGATCTTTATCGTTGCTCACACGCTCGGTTTATGATATCCTCAGCATCCTTCTGTAGAACCACATCTCAGTCACCTCGAGTCTCGTGTTCATCTTTGAGGAAATCGTACAACATTCGCTGCCGTAAAAAAGGACAGAGGTCATGAAACAGCTCAATATTCTTTTCTTCGTTACCAAAAAGATCCTCCTGTCTCGCAATACTCTGTGCGGCTTTTGGAATGCGTCCTTGGCCATCCCAATACGTCTACGGATGCCCAGCGTCGCATTTACCGTCCTCTGTCAAAACACTTCCCAGATATTTAAACTTCAGAGTCTGCTTGATTCCAGTGTCTCCGGCCTGCAAATCGCATTTCAGGCTCAATCTGCATGCATTGTGTCTTCTTGTAGTTTATACTTAGTCCTTTCTTCTCACTCTCCGTCGCTACCTTCTGTAGGAGATTTTGTAATTTCTTTTCCGTATCTGCTATCAGTACTGTGTCATCTGCGTATCTTATGTTGTCAAGATTGTGGCTGCCAACGGTCCATGATATCCTTAGCATCCTTCTGTAGAACGACGTCTCCGTCGCCTCGAGTCCCTTCTTCATCTTTGAGGAAATCATCCAACAATCATCCTGCCGTAAAGAAGGACAGATGTCACGTAACAGCTCAGTATTCTTTTCTTTGTTACCAAAGAAATCCTCCTGTCTAGTAATACTCTGCCCAGCATTTGGAATGTGTCCTTGGCCATCCCAATACGTCTACGGATCTCAGTGTCGCACTTACCGTCCTCTGCCAAGACGCTTCCCAGATATTTAAACTCCCCGCGTCTGCTTGATTCTAGTGTCCCCGACCTGCAAATCCCATTTCGGGCTCATCCTTTTACTGATGACCATGCATTCTGTCTTCTTGTAGTTTATGCTTAGTCCTTTCTTCTCACTCTCCGTCGCTACCTTCCGTAGGAGATTTTGTAATTACTTTTCCGTATCTGCTATTAGTACTGTGTCATCTGCGTATCTTATGGTGTTAAGATTGTGACCGCCAACGGTCCATGATATCCTCAGCATCCTTCTGTAGAACCACATCTCCGTCACATCGAGTTTCTTCTTCATCTTTGAGGAAATCGTCCAACATTCGCTGCCGTAAAGAAGGACAGATGTCATGTAACAGCTCAGTACTCTTTTCAATGGTTTACAGGAGCTAAACGAACCAGTCGTTCGTTTGGCTTGGACTGAGAGACTCGAGCTGAGACTAAATCTGCCACGACAACCCCACCCCACCCCAACAGTTTATAATCACATAGCACCGTTGTAAAACCGAATCTATGTCTACCTTCTTGATTCTCGTGTAAGAGTGAACCGTCGTCAGATCCGACATGTTTTAAAACGACTTGGAAATTTAATTTTTCGAAGATTCAGGCCGAACATAAATACATATGATGTTTAATAAATAAACGGAACGTCTATTGAAATATGAGTATCCACTAAAAATAACGTTTAAAGTGATAAAAAGTGGTTGAGTCGGTATAAGCATGTCGGATCTAACGACGGTTTCGTCTGCCAAGGAGGATGCAGTTTCAAATTCAGCAAGGGGCCCAATATTTTTCTTTAATAAGATTTCTAGAATTTTCAGGCTGATAGACGATAATAAACATACTATTTAAAAAATAAAAACAGAGCGTCTACTCAAATCTGGGTATCCACTAAAAATTACGTTTAAGTGACAAAAGTCTGTCGGATTAATATATAAAAAAATCCATTACTTCTTTATATATATATATATATATATATATATAAGGATATCAAAATAAAAACATGTTAAAAATCGCTACACAATGGCAATTATGTTTCAGCACTACAAATGTGTCTCCTCAGGCGATTGTAAATTACTGGTGAGTGAACGATTAATTTAATTTCAAAAGCAGAATACTTCCTCTTTTTTCGAGAAAAAAAAAACAGAACTAAAATAGGCCTGTGGTCTTTACTGTGATTAGGCAATCGAATGTGACCGACGCTATATTCAAACCAACCGAAATTTTCGTTTTTAATATAAGTTCATGACACGAAGTTGTCTGCATATACATCCTAGACAATTCCATTATGGACAGATACAAATGGTTACATTATTTCGTAAGATGTATAAAAGTCTGGCGTTCAGCATTTCTAAGAAGTAAAAAGCAAAAGAAGTAAGGAGATAATTTAAAATAATGGTAACTAGTTATATGCTCGGTTAGCTTCCTACATAAAATTTTGTAGTTGATAAATAAAAGGCTCTTTTAAGAAATTGGTAAATAACTTAACTTTCAAAAAAGAAAAATATGGAAAAAACAGATCATAAATAAAAAAAAACTACTTTGGCAAATTAATATGCAATCGTTAAGTAAAGAGCATCCATATAATATGTTAATAATACCAATTAATCAATGTAAGATGTTAATAATAGCAAACACCTGTACACCCATTTAAGATGTTAATAATACTAACTAAACATCAATACAAAGCTATATTAAATCAAAATGAATCATACAGATAGAATAGTAAGCCATATAAGGTGCACCGCACTTCATCTACTGATTATTTGTATAAGAAAAAGTATTATGGAATTCAAAGTTTAAACATGTTGTAAGGTAAAAGGTAGACTATGCCTACAATTTACAGTCAATTTACTTCTTTGGTTTAATAAGGAGTTTTCATAAGAAAATCTGGTTATTTCTAATTTTTCATGTTAGCATAGAAAACAGGGTTCATTTACAGATATTAAATGTTCTAGCACCCGCCGACATCCTTTGAGGTCCGGTTTTGCATTTGATGGTTTTGAGGTTACCTTCTCGGTCAACATTCGAAGTATCTAAGTCTTGACCCCGAGTATAACACTTACATTAGTATCTCTTAGGATGATCGCTGTAGATATTTGGGCCACCAGAAAGCAATTCGTCTTAAGATAAATGGTTTCTGATAGGCATTAAATTCGATTCAAACCTCTATTATTTCCCAGTGTAAATTACACTACAAACGGTAGAACTAAAACAGCTTGAATACTGTGGAAAGTGCTGGAGTATCGAGGAGATCTGAATTTACTTAATCTTCAATGTAAACCGTTAGTTGTTATTGGTATAAAAAGTAAAGAATAAGAGGTAAAATAAAAAGAAAGTTTTCATTATTTAATGAAAAAGAAACTTTTTTCTGTAATTATGTAGAAAAAAAAAACAAAACTGGATAGCGAGAAAAATTAAAATGACTCCAGACAGTTGTTTTTAGACTGCATTTGTTGTCGAAAACGAGGCTGTGGGGTAGAAAGATAAAAAAATGACATCAAAAAACATTTTAAAAGGTTTTATTCCAGTGTCAACATTTTAGCATGTAATAATTTGGAACATTTTCTGGTTGACGGCTATGTCAATATATCTACACAACCCCGACAGGCCTGAGTTAGCTGCAAAGTTAACTAAAAAAAAAAAAAGAAAGCAACGTAAATAGAACTAAAGATTTTTTCACAACAAAATGGTGCAAAAATTATCCGCCTTATATTTTTTCAATAATGTTCATTTTGTACAAGGCGCAAGAGCCAAGGTTACAGAGTAAGATACGCTGTTCATGAGGATATATGAAGAAGATAACGGTTAACCCTAGACTTGAACAGGTTAAGATAATAGTGATCGATAACGCATCCTATTGGGAGTCGGTTCCACAAAGTTCGATGGGGGGGGGGAAGTTGCTCGAGTGGAACTTACATCTCACCAGTGGAATACGAAGGGAATGAGGCTGGTTCGCTACAATGGGTGTGGCATGGCGTGTCTTAGACGTGGAGGTTAGAACTGGTGGAAGTAAGGAATGTAGTGCGTCGGGACACTTTCTATAGAAATAGCAATAGAGCTGCGAGCGGATTGCAACGTTCCGTCTGTGGGAAAGGGGTTGAAAGATAGAAAATAATTCATCACCCACAAGGATGCGAAGACACTTTTGGACTCTGTCAAGACTGGAATGTGAAGTCTGGATAGCTCCTGCCCATATATCGCAGCAGTAATGCATTTTAGGCCTAATCTGCCTCTTGTCAAGATAGAGGATAATGGAGGAGTCGATACAGGGAAGCGATCATTTTTACAGTATCTTTAGCGAAAGATCGTATGTATAAGCTCCACTTGAGGCCTTGAGTTGAGTTTAAATCCCAAATATTGTTCTTGGTCGACAATAATAAGGAATAAATTGAGCACTTTATTTGTGCACTGTGTCGATTTTCCCCTCCATCCCATCGACTCTATTAGCAACAATTTCAATCATGCATTTACTTACATTCAGACACTCGCGTGTGTATAAATAAAATACAGCAGGCTTTGCAATTTATTTACGACGTCTTTAAATTCTCTCTCATCAATTTCCCGCTATTTCGATCTTTGTCTCTTTACACTTGTGAACGTATATATGAATATCTGTGTGTCTGTAAACATTTTTATACTTGGGTATATGCTTGTGTCTATAGGTAAATATTACTTTATACTTAAGTCTATAGGTAAACGTTACTTTATACTTAAGTCTATAGGTAAACATTACTTTACACGTGAGTCTAGTGGTAAACATTACTTTATACTAGAGTCTATAAGTAAACATTATACTTGAGTCTATAGATAAACATTAATTTTTACTTGAGTCTATAGATAAACATAAGTTTGGTTTATACTTACGTCTATAGGTAAACATTGGGTTATACTTGATTCTATAGGTATCTCACGACGTCCGTTGTCTCATGAAGACATTTTTTACAGTGAGGTTCGTCTGTGAGAATGGGGTTGTAGGATAGAAAATAATATGTCACCCACAAGGACGTGGAGACGGAGTTTCTGTCCAAATATGGCAACAGTACTCCATTTTAGGCCTAATCTGGCGCTCGTAAAGTTAGAAGATAACACGAGGAGTTAGGTAATAAGTGAACCGGTACAGAGAACCGATCATTTTCACAGTATCTTTAACGAAAGATCGTATGAACGGGTTCCACTTGAGGTGTGGATTGAGTTTAAGTACTAAGAGGCTCTCAAGGCACGGCATCGTCCCGAGAGAACACTAGTTCTTCGCGATCTGTGAAGAATTCAGCGTCCGCTAGATGAGGATGGGATGCCATTAGTTTGGTTATCGAGGCGCTGAATTCGACCGGCCAGTTTCCTTACCTTCAACGGCTTCATCAGATAAATAACGAAAAATGTGTTGTGTGTGTTTAAATAATAATTTTTTTTAAGTCAATCATTTTCTTTCTCTTTTAGTTTCGACTAACTCCAGCTTGAGAAAAATAATATAAGAGTTAATTATTTTAAACACACACAAATGCATACACACACAAAACATTTTCGTTATCCATCTGATGAAGCCATAGAGGCGAAATGCATTAACGGATTATATATATATATATATATATATATATATATATATATATATATATATAATTATTTAAAAAAAAAAAATGATTCCTTCGTTACATAAGAGTTCTCATGTTTCAAAAACAAGAGGCAAAAGCTCTGTTTCATCCTCAAGCGAAATTTTTTTGAATTATGTAGCGAAGGAATCATATTTTTTTTTTTTAAAAAAAAACAATTATAATTATAATTGAGGCTCTACTTTTGTATTGAGCACTGTTTTTAAAAATAAAAACAAAAATACTAAAGAACTTCGGATTATTTACCTAACGTGTTCTTTACTATTTTTACATATATCTGCACACACACACGCACACAGACATATATATATATATATATATATATATATATATATATATATATATATAATATGAATATTTCCCCAACAGTGGATTGATTAATACCAATTTTATTGTGAAAATATTGGCCTGCATAATAAAATCTGACATAGTGTAGTAATTCTAGGAGGTAGGTTTATTACTTAATAATGATAGAAAAATGATCCCCCACATTATATCCATTATTTTTCGCAAGGTTTTTTTTTTTTTAAAGTCACTCATTTTCTTTCTCTTTTAGTCTCGACCAACTCCAGCTTGGGAAAAATAATATAAGACTTAATTATTTTAAGCACACACAAATGCATACACAGTGATGAAGCCGTTGGAGGCCAAATGCATTATGGGGTCTTATTTTCGGGACATATTTTTCATGAACGTTTTTTCCAAATGTCAATAAATTATAAAACAGAAATTTATATAAAATAATAAAATAGTAAGAGAAATTCAGTATTTTATTAACGGCACAGCACCCAACGCGTCCAGCAGCTGTTCAAAATGCCCACAAAAGCACGAATACTCCAATGGTCCAACCTCTTGTTACCGGTAGCCGTCTTGTCGGTCTGTCTATTATAATAGGGGCTCATTAAAAGGATCATAATCTAACCTGAGTGTCGATAGGTTTTGCAGTTCACCGCGTGAGGTTGTGGCGTCACTGGGTGCTTTTTTTTACATCACTGTTGCAAATGGCGGAAGAGTGATACTGTGTTTTACACTAACATACGATACGTAGCAGTACTATAAAAAAACTGCCTGGTACGATGCGTAATCTACGGTATTAATATTTTATAGGGGTGGATGTTGACTTTAATGTGTTTATTAGTAGAACTGACGAATTGTAAATGTTCACCAAGTATACGGTATCTACCGTTGTGTGTCGTAGATTGTTTGCTATACAACGCATATGGAAAGATATTACGGCTAGTGTTTTAACATAAACTAGCAGTAGAGCCTGGCGTTGCCCAGGGATGTAACAGTAAGAGATAGATCAAGTATCGACCATCATAAAGACTGAAAAATAAAATTGACAAAGATTATTGTTTAAGGTTGACGGACACGCATGTCTTAATTAGTTTTTTTTTTTTTTTTTACGAATTGGTCAAACCCAAACTCAAACAAACACATTGTTTTCAATCGTTATGAGTCTACCAATTGAATAGAATTTTATTATTGTCTTGTAAATGGAATTTTTAAAGCATTCTGAATGTAAAAATAAAGAAAAATGTGTGCAGGACAGTAAGAAACACTACCTGCCAAAAACAAAAGTAAAGTTTTGTTGAAATCGGTTGAAAAATGTAGGAAATCCGATCCCATATATAAACGGACACACACACACACACACACACACACACACACACACACACACACACACACACACACACACACACACACCCCTGGGTTTTATAATAAGTATAACTCGATATGAGTTGTCCCCCTTTCATTCTCGAAACAGCGATGCCTCTTAATCGGGTTTTCAAATTGATTTCGTGCAAGAACAATTGTGTTTTTTCTAATTTTTCGCGCCGTCAGAACCACCGCAAGGTAATTTTACGTAGTCTTGTGAAGTTTCGTTGAAATTGGTTGAAAAATGTAGGAAATCCGATTCAATATATAAACGAACAGACACGCACACAACCTGGGTTTTATAATAAGTATGATATAATATGCGATAGATAAATTGTCGTCTAAATTATACAAAAATGAAAATAACACTCAGATCTCATTTTAACATATATTTACCAAAATTACACAAAAATATCTTGAAACATTGAAGAGTAAATTTATTCAATAAATTCGCCATTGGCTTCAACCACGGCCTCTAGATGACTTCGGTGGCCTCCTCTTTAAGTTGGTGAATGCTCCAATAATCGTTGCCTTCAGTTCATCTTTGGTGTTAAAAAGAGTTTTGTTGGTCTCTCGCTAATAATAATCAAGGGGGGTTGCAGTCTGGGGAGTTAGGTGACCATATGTAAGGGGTGATGTGGTCGCAGAAATTGTCTGACAGTAATGATTGGGTTCTCCTGTTTGTGTGACATGGTGTAGAGTCCTGTTGCCAGACATAAGGTCTTCCAGCAGACACCTTCTTGATCCAGGCTACCACTACCTCCTCAAGGCACTTGATGTAGACCTCCGTGTTGAGTTTGAGGCTCTGTGGGAAGAGGAATAGAGGTATAACGACGCCATCACTAGTAATCACGCCAAACATGTTCGTAATCACAATTAGACTCATCCAACTCTTTCCAAATCCTATCCAGCATCTTTAGATTGACACCCAAACCCTCTGAAATGTTCGTATTGGAGATTCCGGTGTGAATGCCAATGAGTACAGCATGCCGTTTCCAAATTTCTGGCGGAGTGAATTGCGTCATGATGTTCATTTTCTTACAGACGGTGGCTAACTGACCCTGCTATATTGTGCAGTCGACCCCCCCCCAAAAAAAAAAAAACAACGCGCATGCGCGGAATTAAAAATATAAAAAGGCGACAAGATAAGAAGTGTAGTTTTGACACAGGTTATCGTATACAATAGTCTAACTTCACTTACCAGTAGGCCTAAGTTTGGGCCACTGGTTGCCTACCGTGTGTTTAGGGGGGATCAATCTAGCTCAGAACTTTGAGCTAAAAATATACGTAATTTACGGTAATTCCTTTTTCCACACTATCTATCTATCTATCTATCTATCTATCTATCTATCTATCTCAGTCTGTTCATATCTATCTATCTATCTATCTATCTATCTATCTATCTCAGTCTGTTCATATCTATCTATCTATCTAGAGAGAGAGAGAGAGAGAGAGAGAGAGAGAAAGGGAGAGAGAGATTGATTAATGGGAGTTTATAGATGACCATTCAAGTGCATAGGTTTCTGTAAATCTATAGTTCAAATCTAGTTTCTGATTTGAACGTTAGAATGATAGAGGACAACAGTGTAAAATAACATGGTTCAAAGAACCAGTGCATATGTTATGCTTGAATAACCTATCCAGTAACCAAAGCGTTGAATTGAGTACCATATGGAAAAATAGGTTGATGGCATCAAAATACCACCACTTGATTATTCTAAGGGACGATGACCTCGTAAATATAAGTGTGTGACACTGAACAATTACCATGAAAATATTTAAAAAAAAGGCACATGGAATCTACATTACAGTGGTGGGAAAGTGAGTGAAACTGAGATGCCAGGTCGGAACCAATAGCATTGTAGATTCTTCTTTGGATTTTGTCAAGAATCTCTAAATATATTGCAGGAGCACCAGACCAGATGTGGCAGCAGTATTCAAAGCAAGGACGAATGGCAGACTTATAAATATATGATAGATTCTCTAGTCCAACACAAGGAACCAACTTTCCTAGTATCAGACCTAGCAATTGTTTCAATATAATCTTTCCACTTTATGCCAGTGGAAAGCGTTAATCCGAGAATGAATCACACTCCTTTGGATTAGCATTAGATTAGCTATGCTAATGAATGGTTAAAAGGGTTCTCACAGACGATTAAAAGAGAGTTTCGTTTTAGAGGCATTACAATTAACAAGTCATTCATTGCCCCAGTTAACAACAAAAAATAAATATTTTTTGTTTTTAGATCAGCCGCCAATTTAACCCTATAAGTTTCTAAGAAATCCTTTATTAATGATAGGTTTATAAAAATCAGGGATAAAGTATAGTTTCTACCATTTACTATAAACGTTATTTTATTCAAAATAGTGTTGAATTAAAAAAAAAAATTAATTAATTAAATTATTAAGGTCATAATATATGTCCTTAATACCCACCGTCCCAGTTGGGTGGTCATTAATGGTTTAAGAAACCTCATCATCAACACCGGATCAACATTTATATAAATCATGTTGAAGCACTATGTTGATATTCAGGAGTTACCTCCCATTATTTGATTCTTCGTAGCAGTTAAGTTTTACGCTGATATTTACTGTACATTGTTATAGTAAACGTACAAAATGGTTGCTTTATTTTTTAAATTATAGAACATTTGTAAAATGTGATTGGTTAAAAAAAAATTTATTCGCCTCACCCAACCCCCAAAAAACTGTAAAACAGACCAAAATGAAAAACCTAACGGAAAATGCGCATGCGTACGCAGACATTTCTCATTGAATTAAATGTGGAGTTAAAATAGGGCGTCGTTTATAAATACAAAATGACAGAAAAATGAGGAAAGACATCTTTTTTTTTAATTCTTTAAAATGCTGGATATTCTCAGTGAAAAAAAAATAAAGGAAAAAGATTAGCAAACGATTGCGGTGAGTCACATCCGCACACACACAAACACGCACACATCGATTATATATGCAACCATTCAAACATTTCAGCACACACACACACACACACACACACACACACACACACACACACACACACACACACACACACGCGCGCATTCACATTATACGCGCACAATGACACCCTGAAATTTAACATACTTCCGAAAATGCACACATATAATGTTTCATAATCACACACGCTTAAACAGCATCTCCACTGCAACTATACACACATCTACACACGTGGGTGGGTTCATGACCAAACGATAAAAATCTTAATTATAAAGATAAAAAAGACTTAAAAAACACACACACAATCATAAAGAGAAAGTTAACAGACGAGATTGGATCAAACCAGAAAAAAGGGATCATTTGTGATGTTTAGATCTGAGCTTATTCAAGGCACATCGCCCCATGCCCTTTCAAGGCTGACAATGGGTGTAACAGTTGTGTTGTGTTTGAGTGGTGGATTTTCCGAAATATTAGGTTATTTAAAGTCGAGTTTTGTTTAATAATTGAGATTGCAGATGAACATGGTTGGATTTATACTTGAGTCATTGTGTAAAGATTGGTCATTTTTATACTTGAGATTGTAGGCAAATACTAGTCGCGTTTATACTTGAGTCTATAGGTAAACATTACTTGGGTTAATATTTGAGTCTATAGGTAAAAATTAGTCATGTTTATACGATAGTACATGTATATAGTGCTATATGTTTGTTTATAAACATATGCCGAGTTTATGTTTGAGCTTATAGGCAAAAATTGGGCGGGTTTATACTTGAGTCACTGGGAAAACATTTTTATACTTGGGTATATGCTTGTGTCTATAGGTAAACATTACTTTATACTTGAGTCTATAGGTAAACATTACTTTATACTTGAGTCTATAGGTAATACTTCACTTTATACTGAAGTCTATAGGTAAACATTACTTTATACTTGAGTCTATAGATAAACATAAGTTTGGTTTATACTTACGTCTATAGGTAAACATTGGGTTATACTTGATTCTATAGGTAAACATGATTAAAATACTTGATTCTATAGGTAAACATGATTAAATCTCTAGGTAAACAAAGGTTTATACTTTAGTCTCTATTTAAACATGGGTCGGGTTTATACTTAAGCCTGTAGGTAAACATTGGTTTATTCTTGAGTATAAGTAAACATGGGTCGAGTTTATTCTTAATTCTATAGATAAACATTGGTTTATACCTGTGTCTAAAGATAAACATGATGTCGGGTTTATACTTAATTGTGTAGGTAAACACTAGTTGGATTTATGCTTGACTTTCAATGTAACCACTTGTCGTATTTATACTTAAACCTGTAGATAAACATTGGTTGCGTTTATACATATATCCTTAAGTATACACCCAGAAGTTGAATCGTCTTGAGGTTTAGTCTCAGCATATTGCAGATAATTCAATCAACGTATTCTAGACCCCGCTAAAGACGGGGCAAGCTTTTTGTTTGTGTGTTTGTTTGAGCCCCGGGGTGGAGGTATTAACCAGAATTTCGAATACAGATTTTCAAGACAGGCAGACAGTCGAGCCTTTTCCAAATTTTGATGATAAGCAATCTTACTCTTTTGTATTTCATTTCATTAAACATTGTGCCGGATTATTTGAAGCTTTATAAATATCACAGCAGTCATCCATTAGGATAAAAACGAGGAAGTTGTGGAGGACTAAATGGGACACGCCCTGGAAGGACATATTTCTTTGATGACGTAGACTGAAATGTCCAGAATGCGCCTCACTCGACTCCCAAGGATCATCCTGTTTGGAGAACTTGCCAGCGGCAAGGGACTGCGCGGTGGCTCAAAACTACGCTTCAAGCAACAATTGAAAACATCATTGACACATCGGCCCTGTGAGCTGGCAAACTGTTGCTGCTAATCGGCCTTCTTGGCGTAGGATCATCCGAGTGGGGTACCGAGACTTTTGAGTCCAACGGTCAACATAAAGAATTTTGCTCTGTCTCTGTCTGTCTGTCTGTCTGTCGATAGATAGATAGTGTGGGAAAAGGAATTACCGCAAATTACGTAGATTTTTAGCTCAAGGTTCTGAGCTAGGCCTGTAGAGATCGATCCCCAAACACACGGTAGGCAACCAGTGGCCCAAAACTTAGGCCTTACTGGTAAATGAAGTTAGGCTATTGTATACGATAACCTGTGTCAAAATTACACTTCTTATCTTGTCGCCATTTTATATTTTTAATTCCGCGCATGCGCGTTGTTTTTTTTTGTCTACTGCACAATATATATATATATATATATATATATATATATATATATATATTATAAATTAATTGAATTAAAATATGTTTTTTTCGCTACACAGTTCTAACTATGTTTCAAAAAGGAAACCATATTTTAATTCAGTTAATTTATAATATTAATGCTCTGTAAATTTACATTGAGCACTATTTGTAAAAATAAAAATATCTATAAGAACACCAGATTATATATCTTACTGTTCTTTTATATATATATATATATATATATATATATATATATATATATATATATATTTTACACTTTTATTCGTTTTCTCTCTCTCTTACTCTCTCTCCCTCTTTATATATATATACATATATACACAGCTGGACTCATAAATAATTACATCGGTTACACAACTACATGCTTATCCAGACGTCTTACGTTACACCTATCTGATCACAGCTCCATTAGAACCCATTTAAACACACACACAACCTTACCCGACTCCATTAGGAACATACTAGTAGAAAACACAAATATATTAACTGCATCCACCTGCAAAAAAAGACTAAAAATAATGGAAGTTTTAATAATATAAAAGAAAAAGCCAACTCTTAACAATATTAACTACGAACAAGGCCACAAAATGCTAACTGTATTCGGAAATTAAAAACATCCCTACCACACACTAAGACATACACAGAACGCACACACTCAAGTAAGCTGAAAAATCGAATCATCCTTGATAATGGCTAAAGGTATAGCCGAAAGCGCTCGGAACTATAAAACATTTGGACAGTTTTTACACACTCTTTGTCCAGAAAAGAAAGCACTTGTCAGAACACAAGAAAAATTAAATAAAAAGCTTAACCGTAGTACCTTGTCTGTCGTTTTTAATGAAACATGCATAAAATAAAGATTCCTGCTTAAATATACAACTATATATATATATATATATATATATATATATATATAATTTCTCTCTCTCCATATATATATATATATATATATATATATATATATATATATATATATATATATATATATATTGGGGTGGGGTGGGGAGAGAGAGAAATAGAGGATATATATATATATATATATATATATATATATATATTTTTGAAATTGGGGTGGGGTGGGGAGAGAAATAGAGGATATATATATATATATATATATATATATATATATATATATATATTGGGGTGGGGTGGGGTGGGGAGAGAAAATAGAGGATATATATATATATATATATATATATATATATATATATATATATATATTGGGGTTGGGGTGGGGGTGGGGAGAGAAATAGGATATATATATATATATATATATATATATATATATATATATATATATATATATATATATTGGGGTGGGGTGGGGAGAGAGAAATGAGAAATATATATATATATATATATATATATATATATATATATATATATATATATATATTTTGGGGTGGGGTGGGGTGGGGAGAGAGAATATATATATATATATATATATATATATATATATATATATATATATATATATATATTGGGGGTGGGGTGGGGTGGGGAGAGAGAATAGAGGATATATATATATATATATATATATATATATATATATATATATATATATATATATATATTATTGGGGGGTGGGGTGGGGAGAGAGAAATAGAGGATATATATATATATATATATATATATATATATATATATATATATATATATTTGGGGTGGGGTGGGGTGGGGAGAGAGATATATATATATATATATATATATATATATATATATATATATATATATATATATTGGGGTGGGGTGGGGTGGGGAGAGAGAAATGAGGATATATATATATATATATATATATATATATAGAGAGAAGAAATATAACGAAATGAGATCATGAGATTCATAATCCATTAGGGTCGTAGAAGCACCACACATAATGTAGCTACAGTAGAATTGGTGTCTTCTTGGGGCAGGACAGTCTTCCAAGAATTCCAACCTTTTCCATACTTTGTTTTTAATTAGAGTTTTTCATTCTCATAGTCTGGTTGCCAACCAAGGTTATAGAACCCTGTCTGTCCTGATATTTCCGGGGGGGAGGGAGGGGGATGAGTGCTATATTCTTACCTTTCCCAAGTGTATTAGTACGTAAATCAATGTAATGACTTCGATTGCAATTCGAATTGTTCAATCCGAGCCGCGAATCCATTCTATCAGGAACTTTTACTATAGTGAGTGATCAAGTATAATTCTGGAAGGGACATGTAAATTTAAGGAATCGTATGATAGTTCCAGTAAAAAGGAAGGAATGGTTGTAGCTGGACGTATCATCTCTAAGCCATACGTGTGTACCCTGAGTGCGAAGATTCGTCCGAGGTACTGTTCCCTGAAATTTACGTTATGCTTGTTTCAAATTTTTTTTTATTGCATCCATCAAAAGAGGAAAAGAATAGAAGCTGCCAATAGGGTTATTGATGCTGGCATCTTCAATTACTGTCCCGCTATCGTGACGTGGCTTTCTACTGTCTTTTCTATAAATATTTTGATGGCAGCTGTTCTAATAAGCTGTCAATAGATCTATTCATTAAACATTTTCGACGGGTTTCAACTACAATCCTTATGTCATCTGTTAGACATTTTCATGACGGTCGTCTTCGAGTATAGAATCCAGAGGTTGGCAGTGAATATTTCGGAGACAGTAGGAAAGCGTAGTGCAGGTTCGCAGTGGATATCGTAGCAAGCTAGCAGAGCGTAGTTCTTCCGTCTGTCCTGTTCGCCGGACAAGTTGCCTCTGGTAAAACAAAGATGGCCGCCTTTATACACGGCGGATACAGTGTTGGGCGACTTCTGATTAGTCAACCTTCTATTGGTCGACTATAAAGGGAAATAAGTCATTTTGACTCGCTCACTAGTTATATACGGTATAGACCCAAAAAACCGTAACATCATCTTCACTCATAACTCCTGCTATATATTTCAAGATTCTCAACAAAATACAAAAAAGAGTCTGTAATATTATCGGTCCTGACCTGGCACCTGGTCTTCAGTCTTTTTCTCGTCACTTTGGTGTGTCTTCCCTCTATCTTTTCTATAAATATTTTCATAGCCATTGTACCATTGAACCTTCCTCCTTGATACTCCGACCACATGAATTTAAGTGGATTATTAGATTAGCAACTACTTCTCAGTTTTACTGTTCAATCAGCTTGATGTAACTGCATCTTCTATTCTAATAGATTCGTTTCTAGCATTTCCTCGGCTGTGCCACCTACAGTCTTCAAAATTTAAAAGCAACGTCAATCGCCATCTTCTGTCTTCCTGAAACCCGTTCTTTTATTGTCCTTCTCCCTCTTCCGTTCTTTCGCGTGGAAAGACGAAAAAGACATATCAGAAACGCTACTTAGTTCCATTGAGAAAATGAAAGGAAGGAATTCAGAAGTGTTTAACGTCTCTTGCCAATACCTAATAAGCAAGGAACTATGCCGTTTTGATCGCGTGGAAAGACTCAAAAAACATATCAGAGACGTCACTTGGTTTCAGTGAGAAAATGAAAGAAAAAAAGAAGGAATGAAAGGCAGAAATGTTTAACGTCTCTTGCCAATAACCAATAAATAATGAACTATGCCGTTTTGAGCGCGTAAAAAGACAGAAAAGACATATCACAGATGCTACATGATTTCAGTGAGAAAATGAAAGAATGGAGATATTAGAGGCTATACCACACTCATGTGTTTAACGTCTGTTTCAGTGAAATGGAAACAGTCGTCAATTTAAAATCTTTTTCATTTGTACCCCCTTACTTCTTAAAATACCGACTATCATTCATATTTATGATTGTGATTGCAATATTTTTTAAATTTGTTTAGCTCAAATACTAAACGATGCGATAGGGAAATTTCTACAAAAAATAGGAAAACCGTGAAATTTTCATGGATATTTCGCGTTATTATTATTATTATTATTATTTTTATTTTCTTTGATTTCTGGTGTTTACACATTTGTTTCCGGGTCCCGCCCAGGGACCTAAGGTTAGAAATGGCATCATGACACTTTCCACTGACAAAAAAAAAAAAAAAAAATTAACATAGATAAAGCCCTTCGTAAAGTGTGGGCTGTACTTGTCAGAACAATTTTTTGTATCTCCTTGAGGCATGGACTTCCAGGAATCCCTTCAATTAGTCTACTGCAATCTTTTCCAACCAGTCCTAGGGCTCCAACTACAACAGCGATTGTTGATGTTCCCATATGCCACATTTTCGAGATTTCTATTTCAAGGTCCTTGTATTTTGACAACTTTTTGAATATCTTCAAAGATACATTGCAGTTAGCAGGGACTGCCATATCAATAAGGAGGCACCGATTTTGTTTGTGGTCTTTAATAACAATATCTGGGCGGTTGGCTTTGATTGTTCTGTCAGTGTGTATTGTGTAGTCCCATAGAATTGTAACAGGTCCTATCTCCGTAACCGGGTCTGGGTGGTGTTCATACCAGTTTCTTTCAGTTTCCTTCCCGTAGAAGTTGCAGATTTTCCAGTGCAGATATTGGCCCACTCTGTCATGCAGGGTTTTATATTCAGTGGGTGCCAATATCGTGCAACATTATTATTATTATTATTATTATTATTATTAATATTATTATTATTATAAGCCGTTAATCTCCTTAATTATCGTACACAGTGGCAGGGCCCCAGGGCTCAGTGAATCCTTTCACTGAATTAATCGATAGCTTGAGTTCAATAATATTGATGATTAGTTAGTAACCTCTCATGGTAATTCGCCTCCTTGGAATTGCTGCTGTATTGATCCGGTATATTTAAATGTTTCTTCAAAGAGCTGTGATATCCCAACTGGAAAAAAAAATCGTAGTTGAAAAATATTGAACATGCGGAGAAATAAGACCTTGACAGCTGTCAATATTATACAATTTTCTTTTATACGATTAATTTTTTTGTTTTATGAAATTGAAATTCAGGTTACTTTAAACCAACTCTCCGTTCAGCTGGCCGCTTAAGGTAGTCTTACATCAATACAGTACTTTATCTTAAAACGTTTGTTTGTGTGTTCGTTTCTTCATAAATTCAATGCCGCACGAAAGAGCAGCTATATAGAGTCTGGTACAGCAGAATATTAACTCATAGCAGCGAGATTGAGAATAATATTTGGGGTTCAAATTCTTCCTTTATGCACCGTGTCTTTTCAGGACGTAGGTGATCATGACCCTCCACATCTTCCTGACCCTTTTAGCGCTTAATAATTTCTGTATTTTTGTTATTACTCCCAAAGCCTGTTCTACCATCGATTTACCCAAGCCCATCAAGAATGTTACGCGTTGATTTCCTTTGTTCCTCTTTCCCCCAATCTGTCCTGTGAGTACCGGGATTTCCAAGCCCTCTTTCCTCAATATGTGTCCCAGAAATTTCAACTGCTTCTTACTGATGTTAAGTATAAGTTTCATTTTTGTTTCCATTCTCTCCAAAACCTCGTCGTTGCTCACATGTCCGGTCCATGGCATCTTCAGCATCTTTCTGTAGAACGACATTTCTGTTGCTTAAAAACTATTCTTCAACTTTGTTGAGATTGTCCAGCATTCGCTGCCATACAGGAGGTCAGATATCACGTCCAGTATTCTTTTCTTACTGACTTGTACAAGGATTCGTTTCGTTTTTAATCATTTAATCCCAAGCAAGGCGATAATGCCTCTAAGACACAATGTGGTTACTGGGAGTGAAAATGAATGAAAAGATTTTAGAAGAAGAAACCGGAAACCTAATCCTAAACAGGAAACAAGGAATAAACCTCTACTTCTGTTCAAAAGACGAAGGAGTGTGGACACACGGCCCAGTGGATAAAAGCGTTGGTTGGATCCAGTGACTGTGAGTTGTGAGTTCAATACCTGGCTACTACAGTGGTGAACAACAACTTGGAGAGTTGAGTTGAAGGGAGATAACTGAGACATCCGGAAGAGGCGTGACACGTGGAACTAGAACAATCTAATATATGTGGACGAAATAAAGGGTAAAGTTCGAAATTTCAATCACCTGAAGAAGGCCGGAGCGTACAAAGGCAGAAACGTCGGCAATATGGCAATAAAGACGAGCACAACAGTTCGAATAATGTAAATAATATAAATATTTGAGGAATTAATGGATTTATACCTATAATGCCACAATTTTTAGCAGATGCACGTGTTTAAGTAGACGTGAAACGGTTATATTGAATTAATTGACAGGTTTGCTGCTAGGAAAGTTGATCCATTTTGTTGTGCTAGAAAATGTTTCTCTCCAGAATCTATCTTATGTAGTTATAAGTCTATCATTTATCCATGCTTTAAATATTGTTACCACATATGGTCTAGTGCTCCTGCTATATGCTTAAAGATTCTTGATAAAGATCCAAAGAAGAATCAGCAATATTATTTGTCATGACCTGGCATCTCGGCTTCAGTCACTTTCCTACCGCCGTAACGTAGCTTCTCTGTGCCTCTTCTATATGATGGTTATTGAGTGAGATTGTAAGGGAGAGGTGCTCCTGTTATATATTTAGAGATTCTTGATAAAATCCAAAGAAGAATCAGCAATATTATTGGTCCTGTCATGGTATCTCGTCTTCAGTAATTTTTTCAGCCCCGTAACGTAGCTTCCCTGTGCATTTCCTATAAGCATTTTCATGGTAATTGTTTTGATGAGCTTTCGTATTTTTCACCCTATTTCACGAATTTTAGCGCGGTACGAGTTTGGTAACAAGGTCTCATCATTTTACACATGAAATGGCTAGATGTAACCGTAAGTTCTATGCTAAGAGTTTCTTCTCTCGCACATCTCGCTTGTGGAACTCGCTTCCGGTCGCTTGCTTTCCAGTCAACATTGATGTTCAGAAATTTAAATTCAACGTCAGTCGTCATCATCTGTCTATTGAATCCTGGTCTTTTAATGGCTTCTCCCTTCAATAATATTTTTCTCGGATTCCTTCAAACGCATTAACTCCTTGCGTCTTATTGGATTTATCGCCTTGCTTGGGTTGAAATTATTTAAGTAAAATCATGAGGACAATTCAGCTGTGTCTTGCCGTGAAGTCCTTCGCGGCTGCGCCAATCTGAAACCAAGTCGGGATTTACAGTGTTTAGGGGGTCGCTATTTTGAATTCTACCGAAAGGCATTCTTTCTTCATTACAGAATCTCAAACACCTATTCAAACATATGTATTTATTATATATATATATATATATATATATATATACATACATATATATATATATATGGGATGCACGGTGCAATAATGGATATATATATATATATATATATATATATATATATATATATATATATATATATATGTGTATATGTGTATATGTGTGTGTGTGTGTGTGTGTGTGGGGAGGCACGGTGCAATGGATATATATATATATATATATATATATATATATATATATGTGTGTGTGTGTGTGTGTGTGTGTGCGTATGTATATGGGGAGGCACGGTGCAATAATGTATATATATATATATATATATATATATATATGTGTGTGTGTGTGTGTGTGTATGTATATGGGGAGGCACGGTGCAGTAATGGATATATATATATATATATATAGTCATCCATAGAGAGACAGTTTCGCTGTATCACAAATCTTCAGTGTGGTTAGACGTCTGATTGCGTCAAGCCGGGATCGAAACCCGACGGATTTAGTATCAGTCAGAGATTCTACCCCTAGGTTATCGTCGCACGAAAAAGAGAAAGGTAAATTTTAACGTTTTCTATGCGAAATACGTCAGTGTCCCGGAGAGCTCAATTCAATTCGGTTGAAGAGCAATGCGTTAATAGCGGTATGAGACACTGTTTTAAAATTGCCCTTTTCTCAAGAGAGCTCAACTGGATTTTCCCGGACCATATATATATATATATATATATATATATATATATATATATATATATATATATATATATAGTCGACTCTCCCGTCGAAATTCGACGTATGAGGGTCAAGTAGATCAGTTTCAGGAAACCGACAGCCCGACAACGAGATTTGATTATAGTGGTGAAGGCTTCGTGCAGGACCATTTACACTTTTTGAAGGGACGAATACAGAGACCTGGTGCACCGAATGCCACAAGGTTCCCAAACGACCCTCCACAGGTTTTGAATTCAGAGTTGTCCTTCTCCTAGACCAGTTGCCATCCAAGGCTATAGAACCCAGTCTGTCCTGCTATTTTACCCATAGCTGGAGGGAGAAGAAGAGGATTCACACCTTTCCCAGGGGTATTAGTACGTAAGTGAATGTAATGGATTCGACTGGAATTCGAACTCGGCTCTGCGATTCCTCAATCCAATACACACACACACACACACACACACACATATATATATATATATATATATATATATATATATATATATATATATATGTAGTGATTGTCACTTCTTGACAGAAGAAGACCATCTCCACAACAAATTTCTTTTTTTTTTTTATAACTTTCAGACTCACCGATCATTTTAAGTCTTTGCGCAAATATTGCGCCGGAAATGGAGAGGGCATCAATTTGAATTTTCATGTGTTTGGTAATCCAGAAGCTGACTTGCACACTTTATGGCAGAGTGGACAAGAAGGCACAAGGGTTGATTGCTGGCTTCTTTCAATGGATCGAGCCTGATGAGACCTAAGGTGACTTTGAAGAACAGCCTTTGAAAAGAGCAAAATTACCACATAAACTAAATATATGCTCTAAGATTATGGTGGAAGGTAGTACTTCAAAATATTATGAAATGAATTAAGACCGACTTATAATATATCATGTCTTTTGTTTACGTTAAGACACGCTTCAATCACATATGAGCGTTCGAGGGAAATCATGGGAAATTTGTAGTTTAAAAACAGTAATTTAACGTTGCAAACCAGACGCTTTCTCTGTAGCTAAATGCTATAGCACATCAGACTATATGACGATTCCGTGTAAGATACAGGTTCGATTCTTGTCGGAGGGCACATATTTTCTTTGAGTTTTCACGGACATTCTGGGTGGTAAATGTTAATATTGTTTATTATGAACAGAGTATTTACTTAAATATTTGTATTTATAAAAATAGCGTATAAACAATATATATATATATATATATATATATATATATATATATATATATATGAAAAGTGTTAATATAAATAAATATAAGTATGTATAATTATTTATATATTATATACGCGGTATTTTGTCTGACGATCGCTAAAGCGTGAAACCCAGGATCACAAACTCACATCTATCCAACCATATATATATATATATATATATAGAGAGAGAGAGATAGATAGATAGATAGTAAAAAAAAGGAAGAACAGTAAGATATATAATCCGGTATTTTTATTTTTACAAAACAGTGCTCAATGTAAATTTATAGAGCATAAATATTATAAATTAACTGATTTTTAAAAAATATGGTTCCTTCGCTACACAGGAATTACCATGTTTCAAAAACCGAAGCTAAAAACTTCAAATTTAATTATATAATTAAATTAAAAGCATTATTTCAGTTTCATCTTCAAGCGCATTTTGGTTCCAAAATTTGCTTGAAGATGAAACATAACTAATGCATTTAATTTAATTATATAGTTAAATTTGAAGTTTTTAGCTTCAGTTTTTGAAACATGGTAATTCCTGTGTAGCGAAGGAACTATATTTTTTAAATCAGTTAATTTATAATACATATATATATATATATATATATATATATATATATATATATATATATATATAGTGTGTATTTATGCAGCAATCCCCCTTTTTTATACATGTTTTGTTAAAGACTACTGACGAGATAGTGCGGTTAAGTTTTTTATTTCTTGTGTACGTACAAGTGTTTTCTTTTCTGGACACAAATTGTGTAGAAACTGTTTAAATGTTTTGCATATCTGAGTTCTTTGGGTATAATTTTAGCAATTATCAAGGATGATTTTATTTTTACTTTTAACTGAATGTATGGGTTGTATTATGTATGTGTCTAGAGTTATAGGGATGTTTTATTTTTCAAGTACGGGCTGTATATTGTGGCCGTGTTCATAGTTAATGTTTTTGAATGTTGGCTTTTTTCTTTTTTTTTACATGTGGATGAGGTTATGCTTGAATTTTGTACTAGAATATTTTGGATGGAGTCTGGAAATTTTTTTTGTGTGTTTAAATGAGTTCTAAAGGAGATGTGGTCGGATAATTATAACGTAAATCTTCTGGATAGGCATGTAGTAGTGTAACCGCTATTTATGTTTTTTTTTAATTTTTGATAATTGGAAACGTTCTAGAAACTCGATTTGTTTAGAAATATATCCGCTAATGTATTTGTTGTTGGCTATAAGTATCCCTGTGGAAATTATACTTTGAGTAAACCCAAATCCTTATTTAAATCCTCAATGTTTCAATTTATTTTGAAGATAAATTTCAACTTCGATCCACGGATTTTATCTCACGGCTGTTGAATGAAGACGCTAAAAGCACGCAACTGATGTCATCGGCGTTATGAAATGGCTGGTTGAAGTGTACTTCGAAGGGATAATTGTTGTTGTTATCTCTGATCGTTTTCTGATGATTATTAAGCCCAAATCGGATCTCTGTTTCCGTTTCTCTAGCATAATTTATTTGCTTGCATTTCTAGGAGAAAAGCAAATATTTGAACTATCACAATTCAGAGTCGGTGGTTGAATAATACTTAAGTGCCAGAGCGAGGGTGGGTGGAAACTGCTATCAGTGATGATATGTCTCCAGACTTGGCATCGGGATTTATTTCAGGTGACATTCTCTTGGTGAGGTGATGAAAGATGTATGCCGAATTTTCACTGAAATGAAGCACGAGGAGTGGGATTTTAAAGTCGGAATTTTCGAACACACCTGTAGTAATTTTCAACAATCTCGTACTTGTTTGTTTATTCTTCGCGAATAAACAAACAAGTGGAAATTACTCTTCCGTGGAATATCGTTATTAGTTGGAGGACTCCCCGTCGAAGTTATACTCTCTGAATAAACCCAAATCCCTGTTTAATGCCTCAATGTTTGAATTTATTTTGAAAATAAATTTCAACTCCGATCTGCGTTTTTCACTCTCGGCTTTTGAATGAAGCCGCTAAAAGTACGCATCTGATGTCATCAATGCTAAGAAATGGTTGGTTGAAGTGTGCAGCGACAGACGAATTGTGGTTGTTGTCCCTGATGGGGTTTTATGCTTTTTGAACCGAAGATAGTTGAAACGTTCGTGAGAGTAGATTTGTTTAGAAATATATGCAATAATGCATTTGTTGTTGGTTAGAGATCTCACTGTAGAAATTATACTCTCTGAATAAACCCAAATCCCTGTTTAATCTCTCAATGTTTGAATTTATTTTGAAAATAAATTTCAACTCCGATCTGCGTCTTAAACTCACGGCTGTTGAATGAAGCCGCTAAAAGCACGCATCTGATGTCATCAATGCTATGAAATGGTTGGTTGAAGTGTGCAGCGAGTATAATTTCTACAGGGAGACCGCCTATCGATAACAACATTCCTCGGAGAACGCATATTTGCTACGAAATTTCTCGAACATTCAAGCCGGCAACAGTAATTAATACTATTCATTTTAATAAAACAGCATTTACTTAAATAAGTTGTATCTAATAAATAATGAATAAAGAGTATTGTATTTTTATGGCTTATCGACCCTTTCTTGGTTATTTAAAGCCGAAACATATTTGGAGTTGTAAGAATATTTCTTTTTATTGTGCGTGAATATTGTATTAACAATTTTTTGATAGATAAGAATGATCAAATGTGGGTATCTACTAAAAGTAAATTTTTAGAAATTACTAGCTTCTTTCTTTCTTTCTATCTCAGTCAGTTCATATCTATCTATCTATCTATCTATCTATCTATCTATCTATCTATCTATCTATCTATCTCAGCCTGTTCATATCTATCTATCTATCTATCTATCTATCTATCTATCTATCTCATCCTGTTCATATCTATCTATCTATCTATCTATCTATCTATCTATCTATCTATCTATCTATCTATCTATCTCAGCCTGTTCATATCTATCTATCTATCTATCTATCTATCTATCTATCTATCTATCTATCTATCTATCTATCTGTTCATATTTATTTAGCTATTTATCTCGGCCTATCAATTTGATAATTTGAGTAGCTAGAATATGCGTCAATTGTCGTTTTTCTCAGGCAATGGACATACATCACGCCATTCGCACAGAACATTACCGCCATGTTGACATACATTTGCTTAAAGAGGCAAGCGTCTATAGCGACATATTTACGGCCGTAATATGAATGACTCGCAGCGCATGCGCACCTGTGCAAGTTGTCATCGCTCATTCGCGGAAGAAAACAGTTTAGCAACAACAGTAGCTTTAGCAGCAGCAGCAGCAACAGTTACAGAAACTGAAGAAGCAAATAAATGATTCCAGTGTTAGAATAAAAAAAACTAATAGAATTTGACACAGTCGGATTGTTTTCAATTTAATTCACCTTAACTGCATCGGCATTGGCATTTGGAGACATTCAGTTAAGAGAGAAAAAAATCTAAGAGGAACTATTTTTTTTATTATATATTTGCTTTCTTGGGTGAGTAATCAGAAAAGACTTCCGCACGACAAAATAGAACGCAATTGAATTATTTTTTTTTATTTTTTGATCAAGCAAAAAAAAAAATTTCCAAGTAGAAATCGTTTTGAAAAGAAAACGGTTGAAAATATTTGCCAAAAATGTCGACTTTTTTTATACAATTGTTCACCCAATACAAGGCCCAAGAGCCACTGAAGCTAGAAGATTACTGACTGAGGTTGTTGTAAGGACGTAAAGGGAGGTAAGAACTGTATCTTATGGGTATATGTAGGCTAGATGTAAGTTTATGCTAGACTTGAAGAGGTTAAGATGGTAGTTATCCAAATACGTTTTAACCGTTGTTCACCCAATACAAGGCCCAATAGCCACTCAAGCTAGAGTGTTACTGAATGAGCGCCAGTTCTCAACGTTCAAAGAAAGATGATCTTTGCCAAGACCCTCAGGCTTCACTCGCACAAAGCCTTTTTCTACCATTGATCTTTGTATACAGCTGACAGTTTAGATATTTCTAAACAGGTTTGGCATTTACGTGAAGGTCTCGATCTGACGAGGCTATTTAAGAACATGAGCCAAGTTTTCAGGTTGATGTGACTTTGTAACAATTTGCGGTGTTGGGTGGCAGAAAAGGGACTGGGTATGATGGGGAAAACACAAATCTTACTAAGAGTTACTAAGGATAGGAAGTTGTGGAGAGCTATGATCAACCAACCTAAAATGTTTGTGCATATGATTGGCAGAAAAAGGACTGTATATGACCGTGAAAAGACAAATCTTGCTAAGAGCTACAAAGGATAGGAAGTTGTGGAGAGTCATGATCAAACAACCTAAAATGTGCATATGATTGGCAGAAAAAGGACTGGATAGGTTGGTGAAAAGACAAATCTTACTAAGAGTTACAAAGGATAAGAAGTTGTGCAGAGACATGATCAAACTACATACCTTGGTTCTGCCAGGCTTAATCTTCACGGCTAGTACACGCCATACCACTTACATAGTATCAAATCACCCACATTCCCTCCGTATTCAAGTCTAGGTTAACCGTTATCTTCCTCTCCTATCAGTACAATCTGTCTCTTCACTTAAACCTCTACCATGAATGAACTCTGGGCTTTGTACAGGGTGAATTTTACTGTAAAAAAAAAAAAAGAAAAGAAAAAATCAATCATTTCATTCTTATTCTTATTCACTTTCACTTCCGGTAACACCCCTGTGTTTTAGTGGCATTGTCGCCTTCCTCGGAGTGAAATGATTTAAAAAAAAAAAGAAAACTGACAGTTTAGACATTTCTGAACGAGATTGGTGCCTGGTGTCCACGTGAGAGTCTTGTCTTAAATAGAAAGAAAGAAACTAGCAATTTCTAAAAACATCGTTTTCTCAGTTTAATATATTGGCTTTGAAAGAAACTAGCAATTTTTAAAAACTCCGTCTTCTCAGTTTAATATATTGGCTTTGTAGTATCTTAACGCTGTTGGGCAAAAAAAAAAAAAAAAAAAGATCTAACACAACCTGTGTCCCGTGTTCAATTTTCTTATTTTATATATTAAAGTTGTTGTTGAGACTTACGACATACAATCACATTTCTGGAACAATTAGCCAGGGTCGAATTCATGTGGGTACTAACAGTTTTCTAACCCTTGTGCAATGGCGAAAAGACATTATTGTGATCATTATTAACGTATACATTTCGAAAAATACATGAGTGAATGCGGTAAATCAGAAACGTATAAAAATATACATGGTTGGGTAGGAACAGTGATCCACTAAGAACTGTGCAAATAACTTCAATTTTACTATATAAATTTGAAGTTATCGTAATTCCGAAATAAAGTATTTTCATTGATCAGAAATTAATATGTTATATACTAGAGACCAATGTAGAAGTTCGCTGCGTCGTATTTTGCTTAATGTTAGGAAAATCTTAGAAGTGCCTTTTTTTTAGTTTACTCAGATCATTGTTTCTTGTGAAACGAGTGAAACGGATTCCTCCTGAAATTATAGATACGAAAATTGTTAATCGTTTTAAGTCATGTTTTTCTTTAAAAACATAAAAAAAACAAACAATTTTAATCCCATATCTTCTTGGCGTCAGTTTAAACTGACAATTTTTCTCCATATATTGCGATTATTTTGCTTAAAGTTCTTATAGTCTTGATTTCATTTTAAAATTTAATTTTTTTCCAAAATATTTTAATGAAATTTTCCCCCGTTCAAAATTATAGTTTATAATTATAGATTCGATATATGGAAATAAGAAAGCACCTGTTTTAACTAACACCAGAAAGATATGGGTAGAAGTGAAACCATCTTCCTATCATCTTTCTTGTCATATTCACAACGTTTCGGTCTTTGTACGCTCCGGCTTTCTTCAGGCTTTATTTGTTTGAATTCCGAACACAGAATAATCAATCTATATGTTGCCGTTTCTTCCGCTTGACTATTCTGGGTTCGGTTCGAACTTCAAACAGAAATCACCTGAAGAAGGCCAGAGCGTACAACGGCCGAAACGTTGTGAATGTGACAACAAAGAGGAGTCTGAACAATGTAAATCGTGTAAATACTGGCACCATTTGTTTTCCTATATTGCAACCATTTTCTTTAAACTTCGCATTTTATTGATTTCAGATGAAAACGTGAACATTTTCCGTTTTAATTCAATGAAAGTTTTACTTTCCAAATTGTTGTTTATAATTATAGTTCAGATATATGAAATAAAGTCGGTATTTTTTTTGTAAATGACGTCAGGAAGATATAGGTTAAACTGATGTCTTTTTGCCATATACTACAACTATTTTGCTTAAAATGTGTATTACTTATTGATTTCAGATGAACACTTGGAAAATGTCCAACGTATTTCAGTGAAATTTTCACTTTTCGAAATTATAGTTAATAATTAGTTTAAGTATAAGGGGAGAAAAAAACTAGACGCTCATTTAATCTAACGCCAAGAATATGTGGGTTAAACTGACGCCTTCTTTTGCCAGAAAGTGTGACCATTTTGCTTAAAGTTCGTATTTTCATGATTTCAGATGAAAACATGGAATTTTTCCAATATATCTCAGTGAAATCTTCGACAAGAGAGTTGCTAAGTTATGAAAGATTTCTTCTTCTTCTTCTTCTTTATGTCATAACCCTTCAGGACATGGGAGATCGTGGCTCTCCACTACTTCCTGTCTTTTGTAGCTCTTCGTAAAGTTTGTCTTTTTGCTATCTCTCCTAATCTCTGTTCTGGCAACCATTTAGACGTTAGTTCGTTCTTCTCTTCTGTGTGCAATGTCCCTTCAGGGCGTGAGCGATCATGGCTCTCCACAATTACCTGTCCTATGTAGCTCTTAGAAAATGTTGTAACTTTTTTATATCTTTCCTAATCTCTGTTCTGCCAAATATGTACACAAGCCTGTTCCTTATTGTGTTGTGTCGCTTCAAGACGTGCCGATCATGGCTCTCCACAAATCTCCTGTCTTTTGTAGCGCTTAGTAAAGTTTATCTTTTTACTACCACTCATAATCTGTTCTGTCAACCATTTACGCAAGCTCCTTCCATAGATTATGCACAACTTTCTTCTTCTTCTTCTTCTTCTTCTTCTTCTTCTTCTTCTTCTTCTTCTTTCATGTGACGTGTCTTTTTACGACGTGGCCGATCATCGCTCTTCACAAATTACAAATTCCTGTCCTTTGTAGGTCTGAGAAAATTTTTTTCTACCTCTCCAAATCACTGTTCTGTCAACCATTTACACAAGCTCATTAGATAGACTATGCAACACTTTACTGTCTGTGTTGATTCAATGTGTCCTGTGAGTGTCAGATTTTCCAAGCCGTCTTTCCTCATTACGTACCCTAGAGATTTCAACTGTTTCTTTCTGACGTTAACATTTTCTCTAAAACTTCATCGTTGCTCTCATGTCCAGTCCATGTTTAAGAAGTTATTTTGAATTAAAAAAAAATCTTTAAAATTTTATTCAGTTTTCTTTGGAAGTAACTTAATCTGATCATTTTTTTTTTTTATAAATTTATATTTGTCGATGTCACACCTTCAATTCCTCAGCGACACACGAGGAGTTAAGCAAAAAGATATGCTACAAGATTGGAAAACAAAAAAATCATAGCTAGATACAGAACAGTCTTACGCATCTTAATTGAAATGGTTAAATGATATTGTAATACAAATTTTAGCTAAGAAATGGCGTAAAAACTTAGAAACTAGCTAGACTCTTTTGGTAATTGAATAATGATGGGACGAATTAAGATGAACTAGATGACGTTTCTTTTGTTCACGTCATTCAAAAGAGCCAGATGCTCATTGTAGCATTGCACATTCTGTGTGGGACCAGGTTCCAGCGATTCGTAAAAATATAATATGGAGTATAAAAATATAAGTTCGTTTCGGACAAGGAAATTGACGATGCAAATATAGAACTAAAACGGGAAGTTCTATCGTATATAAGATATAAACCAGACCAACAAATTTAAAGAACTACTGAAAAATTATACATCAGCATTTGACAAAAACTTTTATGAATATGCGATGAATTACCTGAAGCTAAACGAAGACGATATTTGTGTGCTGCGCATGTAGGCGACCTTTGCAATGCGGGAAGTGTGTATGCGCGAGTGCGATCCTTATGATAACATCTGTTGATGGATATTCATGAGTTCAGCGTGTATTTAACGATTCGTTTGAAGAGGTAAGCGGTTTTTCTGCCAGCCGCTGTTGAGAGAAGATCGTGAGTGGTTACGATACCGTGAGTTCCACAATTGGATTTGGAAAGAGTTTCTTTTCTTACCATGGCGGCGAACAAGTTTTGAAGTATTTCTCTGTCGTTGTGTCGCAGAATCGATCCATTCGCAAGAACAGAATGGTCACCGAGAAATATATGGGGCTTATGGAAGAATGTTAAAACTTTGAGAGGAATATGACGGTGAGGATTTCTCGCCCTGTCAGTTTATCATTGTCTGTTCATATCTATCTATCTATCTATCTATCTATCTATCTATCTATCTATCTCAGTATGTTCATTATCTATCTATCTATCTATCTATCTATCTATCTATCTATCTATCTATCTATCTATTCACAATGTTTTCTATCTATCTATCTATCTATCTATCTATCTATCTATCTCAGTCTGTTTATTATCTATCTATCTATCTATCTATCTATCTATCTATCTATCTCATTCTGTTTATATACATCCATATATCTATCTAATTCTGTCCACCATCTATCTATCTATCTATCTATCTATCTATCTATCTATCTCAGTGTGTTCCTATTTATTTATCTATTTATCGCAATGTGTCCATATTAATTTTAACGAGCTTTTGCATAGCTGGAAAGGCGAAGAGATGGATTCATGCCTTTCTCAAGACCTTTAGTGCGAAAGTGAATGCACCAGGCTAGCTCAGAATTTACTGTGTGATCAGGTTCAAATGATTCATGAAAATAAATGTCATTGGAACATAAAAATGCAATTTCCTTTCGGACAAAGACATTAACGATGCGAATATTATAGAATTAAAACGTTAAGTTGTACCGTATATAAGATATTCACCAGTCCAGCAAATTGAAAGAACTACTGAAAACTTATGCATCAGCATTTGACGAAACTTTTATGAATGTGCGATGAATTACCTGAAGCTAAACGAAGACGATATTTGTGTGCTGCGCATGTAGGCGACCATTTGCAATTCGGGAAGTGTGTATGCTCGAGTATCCATCTATTTATATCATTCTGTTAATATCTATCTATCTATCTATCTATCTATGTATATATCTATCTATCTATCTCTTTCTATTCATATCTATCCATCTATCTCATTCTATTCATTATCTATCTATCTATCTATCTATCTATCTATCTGTCTATCTATCTATCTATCTATCTATCTATCTATCTATCTATCTATCTATCTAAGTTTGTTCATATTTATCGCAATGTCCCCATATTAATTTTAGTGAGTTTTTATTTGTCAACTAGCTGGAAAGAGGAAAATATACGTATTCATGCCTTTACCAAGGGCATTAGTGCGAAAGTGAATGCAACAGGATAGCTCGGAATTTGAACGTAGCTTGCCGATTTCATTTTCCGCGCCGATATCCGTAACACTACCGATGCATGTAATGGTTAATGAAGTTAGCCTGGTTGACCATTACTACTATTACTTCGATTCTCACCGAGTGTCACATACAAAATTTGATTTTAATAAACCAACAAAGATTGTCACAAAGGTTACAAACATAACCACTAACCCAAACCCGAAAAAAATTTAACCCAAGCAAGGTGATATAGCCCCTAAGACGCAAAGAGGTTTACTGAGAGTGAAGGAAACGGAGAAAACCTTATTGAGGAGAAAGGACTATGAAAAACAGGGTTCAAGGAGACGGAAGATAACGATTAACAGCGCATTTAAGTTTCTGAACATCAAAGTTGACTGGGAAGCAAAAAGCCGGAAGCGAGTAGCACAGGCGAGAAGTGCGAGAGAAGAAACTGTTAGAATAGAACTTACGATCTTTTTCGTCCAAGGTCAACCGATATCTATCCTCCTTCATAATACTTGAATTGGGCGAACTATCACTAAAGAAAACATCATTCTATATTCATAAATATTTATCCTACGATAAATCATATGTGATTTGTTCTATATGATAAATCATCCTATATGCAAACACAGCATGCTCCGTCGCTGAAGGTTCATCTTAAATGCTGGTAAATCATCTGATATGGCAAATCCTATCTAAACCTTCCTATATGATAAATCATGTGTGATCCTTTCCATATGATAAATTATATGTGATCCATTCTATATGATAAATCATATGTGATCCATCCTATATAATAAATCACATGTGAACCTTTCTATATGGTAAATCATATGTAATCCATCATTTATGATAAATCATATGTGATCCTTTCCATATGATAAATTATGTGATCCATTTTATATGATAAAACATATGTGATCCATCCTTTATGATAAATCATATGTGATCCATCATTTATGATAATCATATATGATCCATTCTACATGATAAATCAGATGTGATCCACCCTTCATGGTAATCATATGTGATCCATTCTATATGATAAATCATACGTGATCCATCCTTTATGATAATCATATGTAATCCATTCTATATGATAAATCATATGTGATCCATCCTTTATGATATTCATATGTGATCCTTCCTATATGATAAATCATATGTGATCCTTCGTATATGATAAATCATCCAGTATGCAGATATAGCATGCTTCCTCTCTGAAAATTTTTCTTGAATATTTTTTTATCAAATGTTGAAATTACTTGTTGAGAATAAGGTTTTAAAATTATGGGAGACATTTGTAAAATGTCAGTGGACTTTTCCTCTTTTTATCTTTAGGCACATAGATAGATAGATAGATAGATAGATAGATAGATAGATAGATAGAATATTGGCTTGCAAGTTGATCGCCTTTAGTTGTAGATCTGTATTGAAGGTGTCAATGTTACACATACAATAAATTTTCTTTGCTTTTTATAGATGATAATATTAAAGTAAAAACAATATAAAAATTTCGTATGTGATAACATATTCCATATGGTCACTGGAGCTGGTTGACATATCATGGTTGATAGGATTTGGCTCGCGGGTTATAGTTGCCGATAGCAACATCAGAAGAACTACAAAAGCTTTTGGATAAATTAGTAAAAGCCACCGCAAATATAGGATTATCAATCAACTGCGAGAAATGTAATTTAATAACCAAATCAGTGGTAATCAGTAAATCGTAGCGCCACTTGAGAATCGGCAATAAATACGTCAAGGAGGTAGAGAGTTTTAATTATCTCGGAAATGTGATTATATTCGGTTGTCACACATGAAATGACACATTTTTTACGTTGGTTGGTTCATCCTGTCGTCTAACGAAGTAACCTCCTTAAGATATCAAAAAATCTTGACTTAGTCCTGACTCTTTTATTTTCCAGATCATTTTTCTTTCAAAATATTGTTACTCATAAGCTCAACGAAAATGATTACAATGAAACAATGTCGAGTAATCTTACTGTAGGAGTACAAACTGGACAAAAGAACCATTTTTACATCAAATCATTACAAGCGATGAGAAATGAATACTCTTTGACAACAGTAAGAGAATAGGCCAGTGGTTACCTGCAAGTGAATCACCAAAACAATACCCAAAACCGCACACTAAAAGATAATCGTTAATGTATGGTGGTCTTTCAAAGGGGTTATTCATTATTCATTTTTGCTTCAAGGGAAAACAATATCTCTCCTACTGATTATTATTTATTTAAGTATTTTGAGCTTTTCATGCGCAATAGAAAATTATCTTATAAGGAAGAGGCAATCAAAGCATTTGAACTGTTTATCACATCAATGAATAAGGATTGTTTTAAAGATAAGATAAAGAATTTAGACCTACGTTGGAGAAGAGTCATTCATCAATATGGTGCCTATTTCAACTGAATAAATTAGTTATTAAACATTTCAGAAGCCTTTTATTCATTGCCTATAAATTGTGTCATTTCCCGTGTGACAACCTAATACAACTGACGCGAGATGTAAAACGAAAATCAGGAAAACGGATTGCAGTTGCGAAAACGAAATTCTCAGGATGTGTGCCAGACTTCTTTTTATGGCACCACCTGTCTAGGATGCTGAATATTCGTCTGTTCAAGTCTTACATATTGTCAATCGTAACATATGGATGCTAACCCTGGATAGAATATCGAAGCAGGAAAAATTTGGTTTTTAAGAAGAATTCTACGAGTATCATATGCAGATAGGGGACTAACGAGGGGGTTTTGAGAAGTGTTGAACTGAAAAGTAGTCTCACTCATGTGCCATGCGTGATACACACTTAAGCGATCATGTATCTTTCGATACATGACAGACGAGGCAGATTTTTTTCCCGTAGTAGGTTTCCATTTCTTTTTGCGGTAGACCAGTTGCCATCCAAGGCTATAGAACCCGGTCTGTCCTGCTATTTACCCGTAGCTGGTGGTGCTGGTGGTGGGGGGCGAGAAGAAGAGGATTCATACCCTTCCCAAGGATATTAGCACATAAGTAAACATAATAGATTTGACTCCATTACGTTTACTTACGGGTTAATATCAACTTTTGAAAAAAAACTATCGATAAAATTTACTACGAACACATGTTTAGTAACAAAATCCCATCCGTTGATGTTGATACACAACTAAAACCCGATGTATTTACCACCTCCCCGTATATATATATATATATATATATATATATATATATATATATAACACCATTACGAACTCTTGTCTTCTAAACTATGATAGCCAATGCCCGGAAAGATATAAAATAGCAGTGATAAAAAACTTCTTAAATAGAATTTCCAAAGAATATTTCTGAGTGAATTAAATCACATAGAACAAACATTAAGTCAATTATGTGCCATACGCGATACACGCTTAGGCGATCATGTATCTTTCGATACATAACTGACGAGGCAGATTTTTTTCCCGTAGTAGGTTGCCATTTCTTTTTGGGGTAGACCAGTTACCATCCAAGGCTAAAGAACCCTGTCTGTCCTGATATTTATCCATAGCTTGGGGGAGAAACGAGAATTCATACCTTTCCCAGGAGAATTAGCACATAAGTGAATATAATGGATCTGACTGGAATTCGAACTCGGCTCTCTGATTTCTCAATCCATTACACCACCATGCCTCCTCTTGATATTACTACATAGATAATTACCTCTTTTAATCTTTTTTGTTTCTGTATCCACATAAAGTCATAACTGGGAGACTGGTTTGACTATATATAAAGAAACCTTTTCTGAAGTCAGTCAGTTATGTGCCATGCGTGATACACGTTTAGGCGATCATGGATCTTTCGATACATGACTCACGAGGCACATTTTTCCCGAAGTAGGTTGCCATTTCTTTCCCAGTCTGTGCTGCTATTTACCCATAACTGGGGAGAGAAGAAGAGGATTCATACCTTTCCCAAGGGTATTAGCACGCAAGTGAATGTAATGGATTCGACTGGAATTCGAACTCGGCTCTCCGATTTCTCAATTCGAGCCGCTATCCATTATTCCACCATACCTCCTGAGAAGGGGTCTACTGTTCGTTATCACAGTAAGACAGCTTCGATTTCTTGGTTCAATTGCCTGAAACGGGGGATTAGAGTGTGTGGCGTTACATGATCACAGCGAGCGAGCCGACGGCAACGTGCATCATATTTAGGTCTTGAGAAGGACAGAGACTTCAGCAGTGCTCACGATTGTACGAGACATGATCGCCCAGGCATGGATAACGGACTACAGCCAACAAGCAGCCTTAGCTGACATACAATTTTCATTCGTCTTTAAGTGTTCATCACTTTTCGGATTATTCTTGATGTCCCTAAGAAGCTGGACAATCACTGTTAATTTTCTTTAACCATATTTCTATTCGATCAGTCACTGTAACGTGGGCATCAATGACAATTGCTATGATTTGTTCAACCTTCAAAGCCTTCTACCAATCAGTTCGGTTCTTATCTGTTTGTATTGAAAAATCCGCCCAAATCTTGAATGTTTCTAACTCAAGGTCTTTCTGAAGTTTATGATTGTACCGTTCTTTTTCTCGCTGAAAACCCAATTTCTCGCGTGATTTGCAATGAATGATTTTGGTAACTTGATCATGTCTACACCATTTATAGCCATTCTGAGCGTAACTTGGGCACTCACAGTGTGTACTATAGCTTTATTGAATTTCTCATTTTTTTCTTAAAAGTGGCGGTATTTCTTCTTCTTTTTCTTCTTCATTATTTATACATCTCCTTTTCTTCTTTTTCTCTTCATTCTTCTCTGCCTCTTTTTCTTCATCTCTAGTGCTTATAACTCGTCTATTTTTCTCCTCCTTTTCTTCTTATTCCTAGTCATTCTTCTTTCCTTCTTTCTTTTTCTTTAGCTGTTTTTTAATCACATTAGAAATATGTTATAGTTTAGTTATCTCTAGGTAGAATCTGTATACGTTAACGTAGTTATTATTATTATTATTTTCTTTGATTTCTGGCGTTTACACATTTCTTTCCGGGTCCTGCCCAGGGACCTAAGGTTAGAAATGGCGTCATAACACTTTCCACTGACAAAAAAAAAAAAAAAAAAAAATTACATAAATAAAGCCCTTCGTAAAGTGTGGGCTTTACTTGTCAGAACAATTTTTTGTATATCCTTGAGGCATGGACTTCCATGAATCCCTTCAATTAGTCTACTGCAATCTTTTCCAACCAGTCCTAGGGCTCCAACTACAACAGGGATTGTTGATGTTCCCATATGCCACATTTTCGAGATTTCTATTTCAAGGTCCTTGTACTTTGACAAGTTTTTGAATATCTTCAAAGATACATTGCAGTCAGCAGGGACTGCCATATCAATAAGGAGGCACTGTTTTTGTTTGTGGTCTTTAATAACAATATCTGGGCGGTTGGCTTTGATTGTTCTGTCAGCGTGTATTTGTGTAGTCCCATAGAATTGTAACAGGTCCTATCTTCGTAACTGGGTCTATTATTATTATTATTATTATTATCTTTTTAGGACTACGTGCTATCTAAGAAACGAAGGATCATGCAAAATCATAATATAATTAGAAAGACTCGTGAAAAGTTCACGGTTTTCCTGCTTGAATTTTCTGATGAATGCAAATACTTAAGTTAATGATAGAATAAGCTCATGACGAGAAAAGATAGGGAGAATTGAGGAAAAGACAAAAGATGAACAGGGTTCAAGAAGATCGAAGATGGCGATTGACGTTGCATTTACATTTTTGAAGATTGTAGTTATCAGGGAAGGAAGAAATCGGAAAGGAGTTTCACAGGCAGGAAGTGCGAGAAAAGAAACTATTGGAGTAGAAGTGGCAGGTGCATTTAGCTATATTAGGCCCGTGAAAAATTCACGGTTTACCTTGTTGAATTTTCTGATGAATATAAATTCTTAAGTTAATGATTGAATAAGAAATTTCCCTATCGCCATTTTTAATATTTGAGCTTAACAACTTTAACAAAATATTGCAATGACAATCATAAATATGAATGCTGGTCGTTATTTTACGAAGTAAGGGGGTACAAATGAAAAGATTTGAAATTGACAACTTTTTCCGTGTCATTGAAACAGACGTTAACCATTTCTATCTTCTTTCCTTACCCCCTTTCTTTCTTTTTCACACTGAAACCAAGTAGAGTTTCTAATATGTCTTTTCCGTCTTTCCACTCGATGAAAACGGAATAGTCCATTACTTATGCGGTATTGGCAGGGCGTAGCGTACGTGCTAACTAAGGAAGAAACGGACACACAGAATTATACTATAATAATAATAATGACTATCAAAATAGAAGGATCTTGAAATGGAAATCTTAAAAATATGACAAATGTGGACATCAGTAATGTCAGCTATAGTTAAAGCCCTGGGATTGATTGGAAAAGGTTCTGATAGACTGATTGAAGAGATTCCTGGTAACCCATGTCTTAAAGAAATACAAAAAAAAAATTGTTATCAAAAGTGCAGCTGACACACTACAAAGAGCTTTATCTATGTAAAATGTGTGTGATCTTTTTTTTTTCTTTTTTTTAAATTAAAATGATCAGTAGAAGATGTCATGATGACATTTCTGACCTTAGGTCTCTGGTTGGGACCCGGAAAGAAATGAGTATACAGCAGAAATCAAAGGAAAATAATAATAATAATAATAATAATAATAGAAGTCTGAGGAAGAATTGAAATCGTCGAGATGGAAGCATTGTTAAAATTAAGAAGAATATTGAGAAAAGTATGCTGTAGTATTGAAGAGATTTGCTTAGCATTGGTCTTCGGCAGAACGGACCACGTATTACGGGATATTATGGGGGAAATCTACAAAAGGACAAATACCTATTTAAGGAAATCTATACGTATAATGAAGAAAGTGCTGGCCTATCGGGGATACTTACTATCACTTCATCTCCAGCGAGAACCATCAGATACTATTTTAGTTTGAAAACACAACGGTTAAATAATAATAATAATAATAATAATAATATTCTAGAAAATGATATTAACATTACCTGAACCAGTCACAGAACGCCATAAGGCAACTATTCTTTTGAATTTTACTGACAGGCGTAGTATAAAAGCTAACAGACCAGATACCGTGATTAAAGATGACAAAGAAATGCTTCTTATAGATATTCTAGCGACATCAGATACAAATAGATGTATTAAAGAATATGACAAACAAAAAGTAAATTAAAATCTTGAAATTGCAATGGAAAAAATGTGGCACCTTAAAAATACCGTTTTACTTAAAATAATTGTAACCCCGCGTGCAATCACAAACAGGTAAGATTAACAAATCCCTGTCAGGCCCTGCTTATTTTTTCTTCTTTTATGTGCCGTGTCCCTTCAGGACGTAGGCGATCATGGCCCTCCATATCTTCCTGTCCCTTGTAGCTCTTAATAAGTTTTGTCTTTTTGTTCTTTCTTCCAGTATCCATTAACTCAAGTACATCAACGCGCTGTTTTCCTTTGTTCCTCTTGCCCTCAATTTGTCCCGTGAGTATCAGATTTTCCAAGCCCTCCTTCCTCATTACATGTCCCAGAAACTTCAATTGCCTCTCCCTGATGTTAAGTAAAAGTTTTGTTTCCATTTTCTCCAAAACCTCGTCGTTGCTCATTTATTCAGTCCATGATATCCCCAACATCCTTCTGTAGAGGCACATTTCTGTTGCTTCAAATCTGTTCTTCATCTTAAAGGAGATTGCTCAGTATCACGTAACAGTTCAATACTCTTTTCTTTGTTTCTAACTTTTATTCCAAATAGAAGTTACAAAGAAAATTTTTGTCTCTTAATACTCTGCTTAGCTTTTGGAATGCATCTTTGGTCATCCCAATCCGTCTTCGGATCTCAGTGTCGCATTTTCCGGCCTCTGTTAGAACACTTCTAAGATATTTAAGTTTTTGTACTTTTAATCATTTCAACCCAAGCAATGTGGAAATGCTACTAGTACGCAGTGGGTTACAGAAAGTGAAAGTGAAAGTGAAAGACGGAGTATATCGAGGATTTAGGAAAGGATAAAATATTAACGGGGTCCAAGAAGATCGAAGATGGCGATTAACGTTGCATTTACATTTCTGAAGATTGTAGTTATCAGGGAAGGAAGAAATCGGAAAGGAGTTTTACAGGCAGGAAGTGCGAGTAAAAGTATTGGAGTATAAGTGGCAGTTGCATTTAGTTATCTAGTAAACAGATAGGACTTCGATTCCAATCTAGTAGCACGCTTAAATTCATGTAGTCAGGGCACTAGGGAAAAAAAGATCGTTAAAGCAGTTGGCATGAAAATATTTGTAGAAAAGACGGAGGGAAGCCACGCCACGTCAATGAGAAAGTGACTGAAGTCGAGATGCCAGGTCAGGATCGATTACACTGCAGATCCTCCTTTGGGTTTTGTCAAGAATCTGGAGATGAATAACACCAGACCAGATATGGCAGCAGTATTCAATGCACGGATGAATGTTAGATTTGTAAATGTGCAAGATGGATTATGATGAGAAAAACCTTCTGGCACGACAGTGACCCAACATTCCTTGCAGTAGATGCAGCTATTGTTTCGATGTAGTCACGCCACTTCAAGCCGGTTGAAAACATGAGGCCAAAAAGTCGTAGTGTGTTGCTCTCCAGGAGGCTAGCGTCAGCCATGCTGATGACTGGCAGAAAAGTTTCTCTATAGTTGCTAAAGGAAAGCAGTATTATTCTAATATCTTCACCTTGTAAATGAAGCGTTTCTAGTATTTCAAGTAGTTCTTCATGTGGGACAGTATCAAATTTTGTTTGATTTTAGTATCCCCGGTTTGTAATTTGCACTTTGAGCTCATCCTTTTACTGATAAGCATGCATTATGTCTTCTTGTAGTTTATACTTAGTCCTTTCTACTTGCTTTTCTTCGCTAGGGGCGTTTGTAGTTTTCTTTCCGTTTCTACTATCAACACTGTCACAAGAGATTAAAACAAATTGCATTGTGGAACAGCTTATCTAATCAGCAGAGTGGGATCAATAATTGTATAGAAAATATAAATGCTGTACACGTTCAATATTATTTAACGCTAATATTTGCGCAAACAGAATGCATATATTTACTGCCTTGTCTTTTATTAGGACTTGGGCAAGGAAGCAGTAAGAGATTGTTTTGAACAGAAATCAAATAATAATAATAATGGCTGAGGAGCACCGGGCTAAAAACCGAGGCAGAAGGCCTAATTATTGCAGCTCAGGATCAAAGCCTCGCAAACAGATCCTATTACTCTCACATAATCAAGGATAGAACTAACCCGAAATGCAGGATCTGCGGAAAATGTGATGAAACTGTCGACCATATTATCTC
The DNA here is from genome assembly GCA_903632075.3 of Acanthosepion pharaonis. Taxonomy (NCBI): domain Eukaryota; kingdom Metazoa; phylum Mollusca; class Cephalopoda; order Sepiida; family Sepiidae; genus Acanthosepion; species Acanthosepion pharaonis. Next base: position 1,164,644 of record CAHIKZ030003380.1, on the reverse strand, counting down.
AGGATAACGGGAACTGCAAAACAAATGAATATACCCACAGGCATAACAATATAACGATATATGTGCACTGGAAAATACGCAAGAAGCACAAAATCGAAACCACTGAGAGATGGTATGAGCACCAACCAGACAAAGTTACCTAAAATAACAATGTAACTATCCTCTGGGACATGCCAATTCAAACTGACAGAGAAAGAAAAGCTAAAAGAACTGATATTATCATAAAGGAGAGGAAATTCAGAAAGTGTATGCTTATTGACATACAGTACCATCTGAGAGAAACACCTCCATAAAAAATCATCGAGAAATTGTCCAAATACAAGAACCTGGGCATCGAGATTAACAGGATGTGAGGAATGAAGACTGAGACTGTACCAATAGTAATCGGAGCTCTGGGCCTTGTGAGAAAAGGAATGGACAATTTTACTAACAGTGTCCCAGGTAATATCAACATACAAGTTGCCCAGAAGATCGCCCTACTAGGAGCATACCATATACTAAGTGCTATCAATTAAATGACAATTTTCCTATAGGGCCTAAAGACCATAGTTTGAACCCGGCTCTACAAGATACAAAACAGGAAACCTAACACACACAAATAATAATAATAATAATAATAATAATAATAATAATAATAACAACTAGAAATATACGAGAAAATTTCACGGTTTTCCTTTTTGAATATTCTTATCAATCTTAATTCTTAAGTTAATTGTTGAATAAACTCATGGCGAGTTCTACGACAATAAATTATCCGTAGAAATTCCCCTATCACATCTTTCACGACTTTAACAAAATATTGTAATAAGAATCATAAATATTGATGTTGGCCATTATTTTAAGAAATGAACAGATTTGAAATTGACAATTTTTTTCTATTTCTCTGAAACAGTCATTAAAGACTTATATCTTTCTTTCTTTCTTTCTTTCTTTCTTTCTTTCACTGAAATCAAGTAGTGTTTTTCCCGCTTTCCTCGCGATCAAAACGGAATAGTCCATTATTTATAAGTTATTGGCAGGAAAACGGGCGAACTAACGAAGTGAGGGACAAGCACAACAACAACAACAACAACAATAATAATAATAATAATAATAATATAAAAAATAATTTCTAAAAAGTGGCGAAATTTCTAGCAAATGTTAAGTGTGTAGAAAAGTTTTCGCTATTATTCATTTTTAATGAAAAAAACTGTTTTCAACAATTTATTCAATCTCTACTTTATAAAATGAAGATGACACTGTCAACTTTTGTACACACTAAATATAATGGAAAATTGGAGAATAGGAACAACTAAAAGCTGACAATCTCTATCACTCTTTTTACATTTAGTTTATTCCTTGTACCTTACTAAACTAAATCCCGTAAACATATTAACAATCCTAAAATTAAAGAACACCAATTTAAAAAAAAACTTTATGGCTTTTTTAAAATTCAGGAATTCCATGGTTAAACGTATCTCAGATTTAAGTGTGGTAATTAACATAATAGATGATCCCCTCCCCCACTCTTGGCCCTGGGGTTGAAGATTTCACGTCTTCAGTCATTCGTTTACCTTGATGACATGGCATTAAACTGATAAAGAAGATTTTAAAATTTGAAGAATTTTTGCCACTTCGTAATAGAGAGAGAGAGAGAGAGAGAGGGAGAGAGAGAGAGAGAGAGAGAATGAGAGATCAGAAAGAAAGAAAGAAAGAGGTGGGGAGAGAGAGAGAGAGAGAATGAGAGATCAGAAAGAAAGAAAGAAAGAAAGAGGTGGGGAGAGAGAGAGTGAGAGATAGAGAGAGACATTTAAAGAAAGGAGAGTGAATGAAAGATAGAAAGAAATATTAAGAGACGGAAAGAGGAAACATGACTAGAAATTATGAGAAAGAGAGAGAAATACAAAGAGAGAAAAAGAAAGAAAAGGAAAAAGGAACACAAAGACAGTGACAGAGACGAGAGATAGATAGATAGAAAGACGCAGAGAGAGAGAGAGAGAGAGCAAGATGAAGAGAGAGAGAGAGAGAAAGAAAAAGAAAGACAAAAAGAAAGATAGGAAGAAAGAGAAAGGGAAATAGAGAGATCGATACAGAGAAAAGCAAGAGAGAGAAAGAAAGTGAGAGAAAAACGAACAAGCGGAAAGAGAGAGAGAGAGAGAGATAGAGAGATCAGAAAAAAGAAAGAGAGGAGGAGGAAAGAAATGAAGAAAGAGAAGGAGAGAGCGGAGAAAGACGAAGAAAAAATGGAAGAAAAGAAAACGGAGAAAATGAGGTAACGTTGTTTTTTTTTAGTTTTCTAATGGAGCTGACTTAATTATTTCATGGCAAATAATTAAAGACCACTTATTGCTTGGTTAATTTCCGATAACCCTACTACTACTACTACTACTACTACTATTAATCATGATAGTTGCTGTCAATTTAATAATAATAATACTCATGATACATACTACTACTAACATTATTATTCTTATTACTACTATTCTCCTTTTCTTCTATGCGTTGTGTCACTTCAGAACGTGGGTGATCATGGCCCTCCACAAGTTCCTGCCCTTTGCAGCGCTTTGTAAATTTTAGTCTTGTGTTATTTCTTATAACTATTCTGCTAGCCATTTACAGACGTTTGTTTGGTAGGTCTTCCTTTGACCGTCTTGCCTTCATTATCTCATGTGAGTGTCAAATTTTCTTAGCCTTCTTTCCTCATTATGTAACCTAAACATTTCATCTGTCTCCTATATATGTTTATATTGTCATACACGTAATTTAATTATATACGTTCTTTTCGTTTCCATTTCCCTTAAAACTTCCTCGTTGCTTACATGCTCGGTCCATGGTATTCTCAGTATCCTTCTGTAGATCTACATTTTCTGTTGCTTCAAGTCTTTTCTTCATTTGTGAAGAGATTGTTTAACACTCACTGTCATATAGGAGGATCGATAATACGTAACAGTTCGGTATTATATTCTTGGCTTCTATCGAAATTTTCCTGCTTCTTAATACTTGGTTTAGAGTTTGGAAGGCATCTTTGCTATTCCAATGACCCTTCGTATTTCGATGCCACATTTACCGTGTAGTCGTGTTGTTTATCGCTTTTGCAATCATTATAATTATCATTAATTTGAATCTCGTTTGCTTTCGATGTCTCGCTGGGAAGTAATGACTGGTAGTATTGTATCGCAGACAATTACTTTGGTTTACTCGATGTAGCGACACTGTGCCATACCAAAAAAAAAAAAAAATTGTCGCAATTAAGTAATGTTTTAATTTGTGTTGAATCATACTTCCACCCATAAACTCAACTTTACTGTCGCTAGTAACAAGGAAAACTAGGGAAGATTACTGAATAGAATAATCAAACGGAGGTTGGTAATGAACGATAATACTTAGGACACGAACAACACATATAAGATTCGTCATATTTGAAAATCTATCAGCAACAATTAAAATGTACAGCACATTTAACTAGAAGGGAAAGTAATAACATAATCATAGACTTTCTACACTGCCTAAAATATATGCCATGAATGATTGACAGAGGAGTGGTTTTCCGATGGATTCTTCACGGTGATTTTATTGAGACACTATCTCTAGTTAACTAATCGTTGACTCTTGAAGAGTTCTCCCACGCTTTGATAGGTCTTATTTTTTTTTTATCGTACACGATTGCAATAGACTCGCCTCACTCGCAATACATTGATGTTAGGGAACCGAATTTAATTTTAAATTTGATCTATTCTAAAAACGTTATAAAGTAGCAATTACTTTCAAACTGTTTGATTATGTATTGTATAAAAATCTTAAACGAAGAAAAGTACATTGAAAGGTTATGTAATTTCAATCCTTCTGTATAGCAGTGAATGCTGGACAATCTCCTCAAAGATGCAGAAGAGACTTGAAGCAACAGAAATGCGGTTCTGCAAAAGGATGCTGAGAATACCATGGACCGAACATGTAAGCAATGAGGAAGTTTTAGAGAAAATGGAAACTAAAAGGATACTTGTAATTAACATCAAAGAGACAATTGGAATTTATAGGGCGCATTATGCGAAAAGAGGGCTTGGTAAATATGACACTCACAGGACATATTGAAGGCAAGAGCGAATAACCTACCTAACGAGCTTGTCTAAAGGGATGACAGAACAGGGTTTATGGGAGAGAGAAAAAATTACTAAGAGTTACAAAGGACATGAAATAGTGGAGAGCCATGATCGCTAACATTCTGAAGGGGCATGGCACTTAGAATAATAATAATAATAAGAAGAAGAAGGCGAAAAAGAAGAAGAGGAATATTTTTCCAACGATAAAACAATTTATTAAGTATTAGACACATTTAAATATCGTAATATTTAATATTACTGATTGTATATTTAATCAAGTGCAGTTTTGGTCAAAAGGTTCAAGATCACCAGATAAAAATTAATATTTCTCTATTATTGCTGGAAATTGCATCACTCACAAAAAAAAAACTTCAATTACAAGCCTTATGACACCATTTTCAAGTTTGAAAGACTGTAACAGAGAATTTTGGCTAATTTGAAAGCCAAGAAGTTGTTTTAGAAAATAGTTTTTAGTATACATTAAAAATGGACCCAAAATCTTTTCCTTTCTGACATTCAAAGAGTTCGAATAGTAGCATTACATATCGAGGGGTTCTCAGAACTTGAAGTCTCAGTCCAAATGTGTTATAGAAAGATTAGAGTTCACAGTGATATCGCCAAGTATCAAGCTGATTGGCTTTTATTCTGAACAAAGGAAGAGGGGACATCCCCCAAAATCAATCCCTACAAGTTCATGCTAAAAAAAAAAAAAAAAAAAAAATCGAGCTGACTTGATTTTCTGATTTTCAAGGGCACAGATGTAAATCGTGGGACTCAAATTGATCCATGAATTTCAACTAAGATCCCGAAAATATCATCAAAATCCAAGAATGGAAATGAAAAAAAAAAAAAAAAACTTCATCGGACTAAATTTGATTATGTTGGTAGAACAACACATGAGCATGACAGAGGGAATTTTTTAATAATTTAAAATTTTTTATCTAGCCGAATTCATTTAGAGTACTTTTTTTTCTTTCCATGACTTTTGTAAGTATTCCACACCGTGATATTTGAAGATCTACCAGTAATGGTGAAATATTGTAAGACCCACGGAACACGTTTACTGTACATGACTTTGCGATTAAGGCACTCTCTAGACATTTACGTCGTAGTGAATTATTTTCTCCTTTGATCAGAGTAGCATTTTTTGTGTCAAAATTGTGGTCAGTCTCGTTACGGTGGGAAATCGCCCCCAAAAGCATGAACATTAGCCAGAGGAATAAAAGAGAAACGTAATGTTCTCTGATGAATCCACACTGCAGAAGATTGTTGTGCGTCAGCATTTTGTCAGAAGGTCTCCAGGAAAGAGATAGGATGAGAAATATACCATAAGAAAAGCTATGAAACACCGACCAAGTCAGATGTTTTTGGAAGTGTTGGCTTATACCTCCTGGACTCCGGAACAACCAAAAATGGTCAAAAGTGTCTGGGATCGTCGCAGGATAAACTAGATATGTATATACTGCACATGGTTGCAGTAAATGTCTGAATGATAGGGCTATATTGATTGATTGATTCGTTTTTTACCGCTTATCAACTCTTTGCAGGTTATTTAAAGCCAGAAAATATTTTTAGATTGCAAGAATTTTTTTTTTAGATAATAATGGTTTAGTGACACAGATCTTAATCACAAATACTAATTAACCAATAGCAAGGGGGGAAGAGGTCGATTCATAGATTTCCTAATAGTATTTGCGCGTAAGAGAATATAACGAACCCAACGGAAATTGGAACCCGGCTCTCCGATTAATAATTCAGAGCCATTATCCATTACACCACCCGCACATCTAAGCCTAGAGAATGATTTTATTTTCACTTTAAACTGAATGTATGAATTTTTTGTATGCATCTAGAGTTATAAGAATGATTTTATTTTCCAATGGTCAGCACACACACACACACACACACACACACACACACACACACACACACACATACATATATGTTGTGGTGTCCTCCCTCTAAAGAGTCTATGTTGGACTCTTCCGCTTACTATAAGAATAGTAGGAGAGAAGGCCTTTGGGGAACAGTCGAATAGATTGAACGCTGGGTCAAGCGACACACTAGTCGTGTAATACTCATCTGTTGTACTTACTGTTTAATATAATATATCTGCAACACTTGTTTTGTTATTTCTTTAACCATTTACTTGGTCACAACAATATATATATATATATATAAATATATATATATATATATATATATGTATGTATGGTGAAAAAGATGAGGACAATAGTCCGAATAATGTAAATAGTGTACATAATACCTCCTCTCAGAAATATAGACAGATACTTAATTTTTCTTGTCTTAAGTTTTTTCTATTCTGGACATAAAGTGTGTAAAAATTGTCTGAATGTTTTGTATATCCGAGCATATTCGGTCAGTTTTTTAGCCATTTAGTCAAGGATGACTTTCTTTACTTTTAATATTGTTGTATTTATCTGGATGTTCAGAGATGCTATTGTTTACTTTAGAAACAAATAGTTTAATTTGGTGATCTATGAGATAATTCGGAACATCGTTATTAACTAGCGTCTTTTTCGCGTAGTTGAATTCTTTAAAGAAAAGCCGACGAGAGGATGAATTCTCGTATACTCGCTTGAGGGATGTTTGTATAAAGCCTATTTTTTTTTTTTATCTAAGTGAACATTCACTAGCAATTTGCTGCTGCCCTTTGTGAGAAGTAGTTTTTTTAATGAAACCTGTATGTAGGAGGGATTGCTACCCAAATACACACACACACACACACACACACATATATATATATATAATGATGGATTCTCCCGCCGATTTTGACGTATGAAGATCCGACAACCTCATTCAGGTTTTATGTTTGCGTCGTATGTGCAACAGCGAGAATTTCGGGACATAACAACAGTAATATTATTTTTTGCTGTTGTCTTTTGTCTCTTAGCTGGTCAATACGACTTCTTTCGAAATTTCTGATACTACTTTAGCACAAATATCCCGGGCAACTCGAACGGCAATCATTCTTATTCTCGAATCAGATTACCGTTCGTTTTTTTAATTTTTTATTCTGCTAAACGCTATACAAGTATGTATTTTTAAAATGACTAATCTCTTGAAATTATTTTCACATCTATAGTAAATAAAATCGTAACTTAAAAAAAAAAATGAATATTAAAACAATAAATTTAAAAGGAGAAGAATATTAAATACAGTAATTTGACAAAAAGTTCAATATATATTTATTCAAATATTCGATTGTGTGCGTTTGTCCGACTAAAACTTAAAACCTACACTAATAACGTACGTGTGTGTGTGTGTGTGTGTGCGTGCGCGTGTATTATTGATTTATTAATATTTTTCGGCCATCTTATGGAAAATAATTTTTTATTCAATCTTTAAAAAATAAATTTCATTGTTTTTTTAGGATTGTAACTAACAAAAAAAGTAAATAATTTTCAATTAAGTTTTATTAAAGCAAAAAACTCTTGTTTCGAAAATTAATTTAAATAAGACATAGCTAAATTCGTAGTTAAACAAAAACACACACACACACACACACACACATATATATATATATATATATATACAGACAACTGCCCTTTATATATGTAGAGATGGCTGAAAAATATCAATAAATTGTCAATAATAAACTATTATTCATAGATCTTCCGAGTAACGCCGAGTATCCTCGCTAGTCTATATTATGAGGAACAACCTTCGATTAATATTGTAAAGTCTCTCGCAAGCAAATAAATCATTGTTTATATTTCTAATAAAAGCAGATAATACAAGTTGACATTCACATTTTATAGTTACATTAATACACATGGAAACCTTTTCCAGCCTAGCTTGGTTAATACTAATTTTATTACAAAAGCACTGACTGACATAACTGACACTGAAAATAAACTGTAGGAACTCCAAGAGAAGGTATGAAAAGAAAGCAAGAGGAACGGATTATCATCAATTGCCAAAAGACAGAGTCGATGGTTTCTAATATATAAGAAATTTAAGCTGCTTGAGCGTGTATCGTCTGCCTTTCAGAGAGAAAGCAGACGCTGCGTTGGTCTCTTGCTTAATTTTTAAATTTCGAAAATATTTTTGGTATATTTCGATTTGTGTTTGTTTTTTCATTCAAAATCAATAAAAGGATTTTCCTCCAAATTCCGAGAAGTTTTTTTTTTTTTTTTTTTTTTACATTTCACCCCAAGCAAGGCGGGAAGCCACTAGAACGCAAGGGGTTACAGAAAATATGGAGCAAGATCAGATAGGAGTGATAGAAGAAAGGATGAGGAGAAGGATAGTGGATAGATCAAGGCAACTGGAGATATCGATTTTAGATCCTACCTGTGGGTTATTTAAGGGGAGCCTTGGAGCTAATTTTCGGAGTCGACGAACTGTTATTGCAGGAACCGAGATCGCACCGGTCCAGAAAGTAAAATAACGCAAAAGGACACATGGCACAGTGGATAAAGGCGTTGGTTAGATCCAGTGACAGGACCCAAAGAGTGTGAGTTCAATACCTAGTTAAGGCAGTGGAGAACTTTCAGAGGGAAATTAGCAGGAGATAACTGATAACTGACATCTATCAAACATGGCACGTGGAACTAGAACAGTCTACCCCAGTGAGCGAAATAAAGGGTTCAGTTCGAAATTCCAACCACCTGAAGAAGGCCGGAGCGTACAACGGCCGAAACGTTGTGATAAATACGGCGACAAAGATGATAGTCCGAATAATGTAAATAATGAACGCAAAAAAATTTGACAACCACCAGACGAGAATTGAAAGAAAATATCAAAATCGCTTCCACATCAAGGAAACGTCTTTGGTTGGTTTGATTGTTCTATTCTTCGCTGTTAGCACGAAATTTGCTTCTAAAATTGCACCCGTTCTTTGAAAACGAGTATTTTCTCCTTTCTTCATTTAATGTAGTCACCTTTTCTGAGGACCTTATGTGGCGTTATAAATTTTTATTGTCAAAAGGCTTATTTCTTTTTTTTATTGATAATCTTTCACATACATCTTATTGGCCATCATATGGTACACAATGCACTTAATTTGTGTAATTCATTCAGTCTTTGTGTGTTAATAAATTTATCGTCTGTTTTTAAGCTCGGCTCGTGTTATGTGTCTTTGTCGACTCCCCATAAAAAATTGAATTTTACCTCAAACATTTGTTTGAACTATTTTTTTCGTAGGGTTTCTTTACCAAATAAAAAAATCCTATAAATAAGAGGAACAGCTCAAGGTGTGAATTACGAATTGGATGAGAGAGATGAGATGTCTACAAAAGTTTCAGAGTTTAAACCGCACTCATAAACGGAATATAGCATGGAAAACTGTTGCTGCCCTTAGTGAGCAGTATTTTTGTTTTGAGGGAGCACGGTATACAAGAATAACAGGAGTAATTCGAATGATACGGCGGAAATATTTTGCGTTCCGAATCGTATACGCAGAAAGAAGACATATTAAAAATGACGGTAACTTTTTATTTTAATTAGACGTCTTTATATTTTCAAGGATAAATTCGGTCATGATTTGCTTTCTCGAAATGAAATTGTTAAAAAAATGGCGACACGATGGCAAGTTTTATTTTTCTATATCGCAGATACTAAAAACAATTTTAAAAAATAAATATCTTTTTTTTAATTATTTTTTTAATTTAATGAAAGAAACGAAGAATAATTTTTCGTTGATTTCAAGAAATCAATGAACCCAGTTATAAAAACGCTACAAAAAAGAAAATTATATAAAACTTTACGTACAGACATTTGCACTTGATGACTTCGTGTTACAAGGCAAAAAACGATTTAATTCATAAAAGTGTCATAATTAAACCCCTAGAAATTTGCTAAGTCTACCGAATTATAATCTAAAAAAAAAAGTTATATTTTTGCATCAATTATAACCTTCGCGTTTAATCAACTAAATAATAAACGAAACGAAAATTATTATAATTTTGATTCGTAAAGAGATAATCCTCAAGAAAGAAAGAAGAGAAAAAATATAGTTTGAAGGCAAATAATACTAATTTTTTTCTTTTCTTTTCTTTTAATTTTAACCGATTTAAAAATAAAGCGATCTTTACTGATGAATTATGAAATACAAAAATTGGATCCGTCGCTCATCAAATTGAATAAAGGTAACAAAAATAATCAACGCATCAACCGCAAATGAATTACCATATGATTAACTTTATTAACTGTGATATTATGAAATATCATATGTTGATATTATTACTAGCATAGAACCCGTAAAAAATGACTATAATTTACGTAAAGATCGGTACTTTTGCCTAGGATCAGAATATCTTTACACTTTACCTCGGTTTGATTTCCTGAAACTTCTCTTATCCTCCTCAGAATATTTGTGAAAATTCACATCAGTAAAATTATTTCCAATGCATTTCTATAATAACATTATCGCCCATGCATTTCTATAGTAAAATTATTTCCAATGCATTTCTTTAGTAACGCCATTATCAAAAGATGAGTTCAATATACCTTGCTTTTACAAGAGCCAGATTAGGAGTGATAATGACTCTTCTCAAAATTACAGAAGGTTTATTTATAATGCATGCCTTTAATAACATTATCTCCAATGCATTTCTATAGCAAAATTGTATCCAATGCATTTCTATAATAACATTATCTCCCATGCATTTCTATAGCAAAATTATTTTCAATGCAATATCTATAATAACATTATCTCCATTGCATTTGTATAGTAAAATTATTTTCAAGGCAAATATCTATAACATTATCTCTCATGCATTTCTATAGTAAGATTATTTCAAATGCATTCTATAATAACATTATCTCCCATGCATTTTTATAGTAAAATTATTTCCAATGTATTCTATAATAATATTATCTCCCATGCATTTCTATAGTACAATTATTTGCAATGCTTGCTATAATAACATTATCTCCAATGCATTTCTATAGTAAAATTATCTCACATGCATTTCTATAGTAAAATTATTTGCAATGTTTTTACTATAATAACATTATCTCCAATAGATTCTATAGTAAAATTATTTGCAATGCTTGCTATAATAACATTATCTCCAATGTATTCCTATAGTAACATTATTTCTAAAGCATTCCTATAGTAACATCATTTGCAAAGAATAGGTTCAATAGTTTGAACAACACTTGGAATAACAATGTCTTTCTTCAGTGATTTTCACCCTGTAAAAAGCCAAGCGGCCACAAGAGGTAAATGGTAACAGTAAAAGGCAAAATTTATGCGGATGGGTGGGGAAGATAACGGTTAAGCCTAGACTTGAACAGGTTAAGACTGTAGTGATCGCGGAAATAATTTCTTCAGAGTCAGTTCAACAGACCAGTGGTTCTCAGGGGGAAGTTAGAATGGAACTTAATTCTCAGTAATGGAATACGGAGGTGGGTGAGGGTGGTTTGCTACAATGTGGGTGGCATGGCAGGTCCTGGCCGTGGAAGTTCAAACTGGGGGAACCAGGAAATATAGTCCGTCCTAGCACTTTCCATGGAAGCAGCTATAGAGCAGTGAGAGGCTTGCCACGTCCCACCCGTGAGAGAGAACTTGGGGAGGGTAGAAAATAATTTGTCACCTACAAGAACTCCGAGGCGCCTTTGGACTCTATCGAGACTGGAAAGTGAGGAATCGGAGCCTCCCGCCCAAGTATGACAGCAGTAGAGTCCTATTTTCGATTTTGTCTGGCATTTGTAAAGGCAGAGGATAGCACGTGAAGTCAGGTACTCACTGGAGCCTGACAGGGAACCGATTATTTCCCCTGCATCTTTAGCTATGGACCGTATGTACGAGTTCTACTTGAGTTCAGGGGTGACTTTAAGGCCCAAGAGTTTCTCAATGCATGAAGCATCACCGTGGGGACATCCTTTCATCGTGACCGGTAGTAGTTCGGGGTCCCATCGGCGATGAAGAAATGTAACTAGATTTATATTCGGAGTATTGAATGTAACCAGCCAGTTTTTCTCCCACTGAGAAGTTAGATAAGATCAGTTGAGAATTTAGAGCAAGATCAGATGAGAGATCAGCTGAGAAGTTAGAGCAAGGTCGGATAAAAGATCAGCTGAGAAGTTAGAGCAAGATCGGATGAGGTATGAGCTGAGTAGTTAGAGCAAGATCGGATGAGAGATCAGCTGAGAAGTAAGAGCAAGATCGGATGAGAGATCAGCTGAGAAGTTAGAGCAAGATCGGATAAGAGATCAGCTGAGAAGTTAGAGCAAGATCGGATGAGATATGAGCTGAGTAGTTAAAGCAAGATCGGATGAGAGATCAGCTAAGAAGTTAGAGCAAGATCGGATGTGATATGAGCTGAGTAGTTAGAGCAAGATCGGATGAGAGATCAGCTGAAAAGTTAGAGCAAGATCGGATGAGAGATCAGCTAAGAAGTTAGAGCAAGATCGGATGCGAAGTGAGCTGAGTAGTTAGAGCAAAATCGGATGAGAGAACAGCTAAGAAGTTAGAGCAAGATCGGATGCGATGTTAGCTGAGTAGTTAGAGCAAGATCGGATGCGATGTTAGCTGAGTAGTTAGAGCAAGATCGGATGAGAGATCAGCTAAGAAGTTAGATCAAGATCGGATGCGATGTGAGCTGAGTAGTTAGAGCAAGATCGGATGAGAGATCAGCTAAGAAGTTAGAGCAAGATCGGATGCGATGTGAGCTGAGTAGTTAGAGCAAGATCGGATGAGAGATCAGCTGAGAAGTTAGAGCAAGATCGGATGCGATGTGAGCTGAGTAGTTAGAGCAAAATCAGATGAGAGATCAGCTGAGAAGTTAGAGCAAGGTCGGATAAAAGATCAGGTGAGAAGTTAGAGCAAGATCGGATGAGGTATGAGCTGAGCAGTAAGAGCAAGATCGGATGAGAGATCAGCTGAGAAGTAAGAGCAAGATCGGATGAGAGATCAGCTGAGAAGTTAGAGCAAGATTGGATGAGATATGAGCTGAGCAGTAAGAGCAAGATCGGATGAGAGATCAGCTGAGAAGTTAGAGCAAGATCGGATGAGATATGAGCTGAGTAGTTAAAGCAAGATCGGATGAGAGATCAGCTAAGAAGTTAGAGCAAGTTCGGATGTGATATGAGCTGAGTAGTTAGAGCAAGATCGGATGAGAGATCAACTAAGAAGTTAGAGCAAGATCGGATGAGAGATCAGCTGAGAAGTTAGAGCAAGATCGGATGAGATATGAGCTGAGCAGTATGAGCAAGATCGGATGAGAGATCAGCTGAGCAGTAAGAGCAAGATCGGATGAGAGATCAGCTGAGAAGTTAGAGCAAGATCGGATGAGATATGAGCTGAGTAGTTAAAGCAAGATCGGATGAGAGATCAGCTAAGAAGTTAGAGCAAGATCGGATGAGAGATCAGCTAAGAAGTTAGAGCAAGATCGGATGCGATGTGAGCTGAGTACTTAGAGCAAGATCGGATGAGAGATCAGCTGAGAAGTTAGAGCAACATCGGATGCGATGTGAGCTGAGTAGTTAGAGCAAGATCAGATGAGAGATCAGCTGAGAAGTTAGAGCAAGATCGGATGAGAGATCAGCTAAGAAGTTAGAGCAAGATCGGATGCGATGTTAGCTGAGTAGTTAGAGCAAGATCGGATGAGAGATCAGCTGAGAAGTTAGAGCAAGATCGGATGCGATGTGAGCTGAGTAGTTAGAGCAAGATCAGATGAGAGATCAGCTGAGCAGTAAGAGCAAGATCGGATGAGAGATCAGCTGAGACGTTAGAGCAAGATTGGATGCGATGTGAGCTGAGTAGTTAGAGCAAGATCAGATGAGAGATCAGCTAGGAAGTTAGAACAAGATCGGATGCGATGTGAGCTGAGTAGTTAGAGCAAGATCGGATGAGAGATCAGCTGAGAAGTTAGAGCAACATCGGATGCGATGTGAGCTGAGTAGTTAGAGCAAGATCAGATGAGAGATCAGCTGAGAAGTTAGAGCAAGATCGGATGAGAGATCAGCTAAGAAGTTAGAGCAAGATCGGATGCGATGTGAGCTGAGTAGTTAGAGCAAGATCGGATGAGAGATCAGCTAAGAAGTTAGAGCAAGATCGGATGCGATGTGAGCTGAGTAGTTAGAGCAAGATCGGATGAGAGATCAGCTGAGAAGTTAGAGCAAGATCGGATGAGAGATCAGCTGAGAAGTTAGAGCAAGATCGGATGCGATGTGAGCTGAGTAGTTAAAGCAAGATCGGATGAGAGATCAGCTAAGAAGTTAGAGCAAGATCGGATGCGATGTGAGCTGAGTAGTTAGAGCAAGATCGGATGAGAGATCAGCTAAGAAGTTAGAGCAAGATCGGATGCGATGTGAGCTGAGTAGTTAGAGCAAGATCAGATGAGAGATCAGCTGAGTAGTTAGAGCAAGATCAGATGAGAGATCAGCTGAGAAGTTAGAGCCAGATCGGATGAGATATGAGCTGAGCAGTAAGAGCAAGATCGGATAAGAGATCAGATGAGAAGTTAGAACAAGATCGGATGTGTGGTTAGCTGCCAATCTCTGGTCACCACGAGATTTGGAGATAACCCGTATATCGTCGTGTCAGCGTCATAAATATTCACAAATGATCTATGTATATTCTTAAGAAGATCATTTATTTAAATTCAAGAGAGAGTTGGTCCGAGGAGTGACCCATGATGTGTCGGCGCCTGCGTTGATTTCTAGGGTCATGGAGGGCTGCCCCTTAACAACTACCCCCAGGGACATACCCGTTAGGAAGGACTTTATAATCGACAGGACCCTTCCAGTAATTCCATCGCTGGAGACTTTGATGTATATGCAAATTTATTTCTTTTTACCAGCAGTTTAATGATACATATAAAAATGTTATTTTTGTTACCAACAGTTTTATTTGCACATGCAAATATACAAATGTTAGATATTTTTACCGGCATATTTTTTTTTACCTCCATCTTTTACCGCCATTTTTTAAAAATGTTTTACCGGAAGTTCTTTTTTTCTTACCGGCAGCATATGCAGATAATGCTTTGTTACCGTTTTAGTAATGCACATGCAAATTTTATTTATTTGATTCTGCCTTCCCAGGCGAAGAACTGGAGGAAAATCAGGGAGGTAAGATTGAAACGCTTTTGAGGGGGGGGGGTGCAGGCGCAGGAGATGGGCAAAATAAATAAAGAACATTACTTTGATTGGCTGAAGGACAGCTCCCACACCCGCGTCTCAAAGAAAATGGTATTGGAACTGATCACAGACAAAACAGAACGATATTAGGAGCCGTTCATTCCGCTATTTCTTCTCCCTTTCATGACTGCTAATTGAGTTTAAGGATTCAAATCCATTACTGTGTCGTGTAAAAAAAAAATGAAAGATATGATTACCGGAAGCAGGCGAAAATATTTTGTCCTTGTGCAGATAAAATAGGGTTTCAAATTAAAAAGTATATTCGCATTGTTCTAGCCGCAAGGTCTCTCTCGGCCAGACACGTGTATATGTATTTTATTTTTTAATATTTCTTTATAAGTCTTCTTCATGGAGTGCGTGCTAATTTCTAATCTTTTTAATAGGGTTTCATGTAGTTCTATAACCACGACATAAAAAAAAATCTGTAACAAAATTTGCGAACCTTATATAAACAAAGGAATTCTTCCTTCTAAGTTTGTTGCGGGGACTGTCTTTCTAAACAAACAAATAAAAAATAGGGAGACAATAAATAAATAAACAAAGGGAAGAATAAAAAAAAAGGAAGGAATAAATACGACAGAGAAAAGAGAGAAGAAAGAAAGAAAACAAGAAGAGGAATGGTAGAAAAAAAAGAAATAAAAAGAGAAATGGTAGAAAGAAAGAAAGGAAGGAAGGAAGAAAGAAGTGCAATGAGAAAAAGAAAGGAAAAGAATGGAGAAATAACGCGATAGAAAGAATTTTCCTCCAGTTCTTCGCCTGGGAAGGCAGAAAGAAAAAAGTAAATGGAGGAATTAAAGAAGAAGGAAAAAGAAAGAAATAGAAGAAAAAAGAAATAAAAAGGGAAATAGTAGAAAGAAAGAAAGGCAGAAAGGAAGAAAGAAAGAAAGAGGGATAATGAGGAAAAGAAAGGAAAAGAATGGAGAAAAAACGAGCTAGCAAGAAAAAAAGTAAATGGATGAATTAAAGAAAAAAAAGAAAAAAGAAAAAGAAAGAATGAAAAAAGAAGAGAAATGGTAGAAAAAAGAAATAAAAAGGGAAATAGTAGAAAGAAAGAAAGACAGAAAGGAAGAAAGAAAGAAAGAAAGAAAGGAAGGAAGAAAGAAAGGAAGGAAGGAAGAAAGAAAGAAAGGAAGGAAGGAAGGAAGGAAGGAAGAAAGAAAGAAAGAAAGAATAGTAAGCTCAAAATCAAGTGGTAAAAAGGTAGAAAAAATAAATAAATAAAATAAAGGAATTAAAAAAAGAAAGTAATAGCGATTTGCCAAGCGTAGCTCAGATGTGGCACAAGGCCGAAAGTATGGGGCACCCAGTGAAGATCGAACTCCCTACTAAGTCGTAATTAGTTCTAGCGCGACAATCTTGCTAACAATTACACCACCTCGAGGTATCCAATAAATAACGTAATAAACAAGAAAGAAAAAAAAGATGGTACGCTCAAAATCAAGAAGGAAGAAAGAAATGAAATAAAATAAAATATAAGGAAAAAAAGGAATAAATAAATAAGAAAGAAAGGATGGTGAGCTCAAAATCAAGGGATAAAAAGGAGGAAAAAGAAAGAAATTGCACGAATTAAAGAAAAAGAAAGAAAGGAGCAAATAAGAAAGAAAGAAAGGATGGTGAGCTCTAAATCAAGGGATAAAAAGAAGGAAAAAAGAAAGAAAGAAATTAAATGGAGGAATTAAAGAAAAAAGTAAAAAGAAAGACAGAAAGAAAGAATAGTGAATTTAAAATCAAGGGCTAAAAAGAAAGAAAAAAGAAAGAATGAAATGAAACAGAGGAATTAAAGAAAAAGAAAGAAAGTAATAAACAAGAAAGAAAGAATTCTAAGCTCAAAATCAAGGGATAAAAAATAAGAAAAGAGAAGAAAAGAAATGAAATAAAAGAATGAAATAAAAAGAAAGGAAGAAAGAAAGAAAGTATGGTGAGCCCTAAAATCAAGGGATAAAAAGGAGGAAAAAAGAAAGAAATTGTTGTGTCGGAAACCTACCACCCCTCTTGAAGATGAACTTGTCTGCGTCTGTGAACAAAGACTTTAAATAGTGGCATGTCAGTTGACATGGGGAAGATAGATAGACCGAGAGGGTAAGACCTCCGAGTCTAGCTGAGTCGTGATACAGTCTTTGACTGTAAGCGACGTCTGTCGAACTCTCTGCGTTAGCAGAGAGGAACCCTGACGAAGCTTTGCCGAAGGGCAAGGTTTCACCCGGGGAGGTAGACAGGGCCTGAACCCGTCTAGGCGGGTTCAAAGGCTATATTTTTGGCCGAGCCTACGGGCTCGGAGATACCCCCATTAAACCGGCCTTGTGCCATATTCAATCCTCGTGGGTGGATCGATAAATACTAAGACAGATAGACAGAGAAGTTCTTAGCTGAGCTAGTTATTGACTACTCAGGCGATTTCTGTACCTATTTAACAACCGATTAAAACCCTTTTTATTGTTACGTGTTATTTGGCGTTTGTCTCTACTAACCCCAAATCAACATCATAACAGAAATAAAATAGAGCAATAAAAGAAAAAAGAGGAAAAGAAAAGAATAAATAAGAAAGAAAGAAATCAAAGGATAAAAAGGAGGAAAAAAGAAAGAAATAGAAATATATAAGCAACAAAGTAAGAAGGATGGGAAAAAAAGTCGAAAGAAGGAAAAGTATAGACAGATTTTTCTTAAATGCCATATCACTTGAAAACTTGAACAGTAATTGTTCTCCACAGCTTCCTTTTCTTTATTATCTGTGAACAGTCATGTCTTCTTGGAGAAAAATAATGGAATTGTTTCCCGTTGCCTTCTCCACACTTTTGAATTCAAAATAGCCTTGTTACTGAACTGGTACTCAAGGCTCGAGAGCCTGCGCTGATATTATAGATTCTGTAAGAGAAAAAAAATTCATGTCTTAAGAGAATTTGTGTAAAAGTGAACGCGACCAACTAGTGCGAAATTAGAACTCGGTTCGTCGATTTTACTTTTCACGCTGATAACAGTCACGCTGCCCACACATCCTATAAACATGTACACGAATATCCAAATTAAACAAATGTACAAATATAGATATGAATAGTTAAAAAGAAAAAGATGTTACCTATTTTAGGAATGAAGTAGTAATTTTCTCACCGGAACTGGAGGTTGGTGTTCGAACCCGAGTTAAATCTAGAATATTGAGTGCTGATTATTTTAGGGCAGATGAATTTCTTCAGTAGAGTAGACTGACGTGGCATAATATTCCGATTGTCAACTTTGACGGAATCGCGTCGCCATATCAAGTCATGCTTAGTGAATATCAGTAACAAAAGGACAATTATATTCAGAAGCAGAAAGAGGCAGTTGAAATTTCTAGGGCACATAATGAGAAAAGAAGGTTTAGAAAATTTGATCCTCACAGGACATATTGAAAGCAAGAGGGTTCGGAGGAAAACAGTGCACAACCCACCTAAAGTGTTTGTATGAATGGTTGCAGAACAGGGATTAAGGGAGAAAGCGAAAAGACAAACTTTACTAAGAGCTACAAAGGACAGGAAATTGTGGGCAACCCTGATCGCTCACGCCCGGAAAGGACATAATATATAGAAGAAGAAGAAGAAGAAGAAGAAGAAGAAGAAGAAAAGGAAGATCCGGCTTGTGTAAAGGATTGTCAGAACAGGTATTAGGGGAGATGAAAAAAAGATTAACTTGAGAAAATGCTACAAATGACAGGGAATTGTGGAGAGCCATGATTGCACACACCCTGAATGGACAGGGAATAAAGAAGAAGAAGAAGAAGAAGAAGAAGACGCTTGTGGAAATAACTCTCATAACAGGGTTTAGAGGCGGTAGCCAGAAAGATAAACTTTAGCAAGAGCTACAAAGGACAAAAATGGTGGAGGAGGACCATAATTGTTCCCGCCCAGAAGGAACATGGCACATAGAAGAAGAAGATGAAAAAGAAGATGAAAAAGAAGAAGAAGAAGATGAAGAAGAAGGTGAAAAAGAAGAAGAAGAAAAAGAAGATGATGATGATGAAGATGAAGAAGAAGATGAAAAAGAAGATGAAGAAAATGAAGAAGATGAAAAAGAAGAAGAAGAAGAAAAAAAGAAGATGATAATGATGATGAAGAAGATGATGAAAAAGAAGAAGATGAAAAACAAGAAGATGAAAAAAGAAGATGATGAAAAAGAAGAAGAAGAAAAAAAGAAGATGATAATGATGATGAAGAAGATGATGAAAAAGAAGAAGATGAAAAACAAGAAGATGAAAAAAGAAGAAGATGAAGAAGAAGATGAAAAAGAAGAAGAAGAAGAAAAAGAAGATGATGATGATGAAGAAGATGAAGAAGAAGAAGATGATGAAAAAGAAGAAGAAGATGAAAAAGAAGAAGAAGAAAAAGATGATGATCATGATGATGATGAAGAAGATGAAGAAGAAGAAGATGAAAAAGAAGAAGATGATGAAAAAGAAGAAGAAGAAGAAGAAGAAGAAGAATACGCTTGTGTAAATGGCTGTCATAACAGGGTTTAGGGGCAGTAGCCAAAAAAATAAACTTTAGTAAGAGCTACAAAGGACAAAAAAAATATTGACGGAGAACCATGATCGTTTACGTCCGGAAAGGACATGGCACATTGAAAAAGAAAAAGTAGAAGAAGAAGAAGGAGGAGGAGGGTGAGGAGGAGATAGAGAAGGAAGAGGAAATCTTGTGCAACGCTATCGACGGACATGACTAATGACAAATGAAAACACCAATCCAAATCTCTAATAGGTAACATTGAATTATTAACAGTACTTAAGTTTAGTGATTCGCTCGTTCCGGCTTTTTGCTTTCCAGTCAAATTTTGCTTATTTTTTATTACGAACCGATCAGGTAACTTCATTAATGTCAATTTTATTTAAATCGGGACTTCGTTAGTTAACATCAGTTTGCGGATGTTTGGCCTCGGACCATCTCTGAACCGTAGACCCTACATTCTCATATAGATATAAGGAGCTCTCTTCTACCTGCCTTTGGTTTTATATATATATATATATATATATATATATATATATATATATATTGTGTGTATTTAGGCAGCATATTTTCATTTATACACGTTTCATTAAATAATATAGACAAGTGTTGTCTATTTATTTTATGCAAAATTTTTCGTATCTTCTGATAAGTTTGATAACATTATCATTAACCGAAAAAGAAATTCACAATATTTATCCATTATTTTTTTTAATATAATCTAAGCTTTCAGCTTACTCAAGCCATTATCAAAGATGTAATTACAAACATATCAAACAATATACGGACACGACAGTGATGATAGTCTGTCATTGTTTAGTTTACATAGTGGATCACTAAGCAACGATGAACACGCGCATATAAGACGCTAGAAGCGAAAATCGCACCGCATCTCATGACGTCACACATGACTACACGAGAGTGAATTGGAGAATGAAATAAGGAAAGCCGTTGGTATAAACAAATGGCTTCTGTTACCAATTATAATTACATAAAATAAATAGACAACACTTGTCTATATTATTTAATGAAACGTGTATATATATATATATATATATATATACATATATATATATATATACCTTTCTTTTAAACATCTTTTGTTAAGTATGGCAGACAAGGAAAATTCAATTAATTTTCTATTTAGTTTTTTTTTCCTCGTTCTTTAATTTTTACATTTGGTGGAAGTAAAGGAGTGCAAAAATTGGCCATATGGCCCATTTTCAAGGCGCTTTGTGTTGGGTGTTGTTAATTTCTCTTCATGTTTTGACTGTTTAAGATGTATTTTGTATGTTATTTTGAAGGGGCGTTTATTCCGAGCCTCCGCGTGTTAAGCGTAGCTGGAATTCGAGTGAGCGTCTTTCTATTTTTTTAAAAAAATGTTTAACACACCATTCCCAATGTTAAATAAGGCGAGGTTGATAGTGGGAGAAAGATGTTTTATATTCAGGCCTGTGATTTACATAGAATGTTTTTAGTGTTTTTGAATTTTTATCAAGTGTTTTTGCAAATTGTGAGTTAATAGATGTTTTTTTTTTTTTATAGCACTTTGATCTGATAAGTGCACGTAAAGCGTCTAGTTAAGGAGGTGGTAGTATGTCCAATATAGTTTATTGATTTATGACAAGAAACATTGTCTTGTACTGGACTGTGAAATTGCTACACTATATTGGTCATGGACAGTTTAAGCGAATTCGTTCTGCTTATAATTGTTGTGCATCTGCAGTAAAATATATTGATGTTGTGTGGTATTTTTATTATTGGTTTATTGTATTTTTTGTAATTTCATTTGTTCATGAATGAAGTATTTGAGAAAATTATTGTTGAGCCTTGGATGGCAACTGGTCTACCACAGAAAAAATGGCAACCTATTGCGGAAAAAATCTGCCTCGTCAGTCATGTATCGAAAGGTACATGATCGCCTAAGCGTGTATCACGAATGGCACATAACTGACTGAGACATTACATTAACTTATGTGCTAATACCCTTGGGAAAGGTATGAATCCTCTTCTGTCTCAAGCTATGGGTAAACAGCAGGACAAACTGGGTTCTATAGCCTTGGATGGCAACTGGTCTACCGCAGAAAGAAATGGCAACGTACTGCGGGAAAAATCTGCCTCGTCAGTCATGTATCGGAAGATACATGATCGACTAAGCGTGTATCACGCATGACACATAAATGAATTAATGTTTGTTTTATATGATTTAATTCACTAAGAAATATTCTTTGGGAATAACTTACTGCGGGGAAAAAATCTGCCTCGTCAGTCATCTATCGAAAGATACATGATCGCCTAAACGTGTAATTCAATCAGAAATATTCTTTGGGAATTCTATTTAAGAAGTTTGTTACCACTGTTATTTTATATCTTTCCGGGCATTGGCTATCATAGTTTAGAAGACAAGAGTTCCTAATGGTGTTTTTTTATTTTTTTATACGGGTAAGTGGTAAATACTTTTAGTTCTGTATTAGCACGTAAGTCAACGTAATGGAGTCAAATCCATTACGTTTACTTATGTGCTAATATCCTTGAGAAAATTATGAATCCTCTTCTCCCAGCTATGGGTAAATAGCAGGACAGACCGGGTACTATAACCTTGGATGGCAACTGGTCTACCGCAGAAAGAAATAGCAATGGGGCTTTCGCGGTACAGGAAACGAGTAGTTTCCGAAGAGTTGCCGGTCGAATTTTTGTATAAGGGGTTGGCGGGTGTTTGTTGAAGCAGTCATTAATTAAGTTTTACATGGAGTACACAATGTCTCTTGATGATTTCAAAAAGTCATTACGAAAAACTTAGAAGAGGTGGCAACTAATGTTTTCCTGCATTAAAGATCTTTTAATTATATTAATAGTTTAACTACGTTTAACCTGTGGAAATTTCACGGTTTTCCTATTTTAAATTTTCGATTAATCTTAATCCTTAAGTTAACGTTAGAATAAGCTCATGGCGAATTTTAAGACGATAAAATATCCGTAGAAATTCCTAATATCACACCGTTAAATATTTGAGCTTAACAACTTTAACAAAATATTGCAATAACAATAAATCACTTCAGTCACTTTCCGAACCTCCGTAATGTAGCTTCCATATGCATTTTCTACAAATATTTTCACTGTAATTGCTTCGATCAACTTTCCTCTATAACACCTAGACTTTATGAATCTAAGCGCAGTACTAGATTGGCGGAAAGGTCTCAGCTTTTTACAGTTGAAATGCTTACATGCGTCCGCAAGTTCTATGCTAACAGTTTCTTCTATCGAACTTCTCTCTTGTGGAAATCTCTTCCGGCTTCTTGATTGATAGACAACTTGAATCTTCGAAAAATTGCTGGTCGTTATTTTAAGAAGTAAGAGGGGGGTGGGTGTAAAAATGAACAGGTTCGAAATTCACAAATCGACGCTGAACACTTCTATTTCTCTTCTTTCGTTTTCTGATTGAAACCAAGTAACGTCTCGGATAATTTTCTTGTCTTTTTCACGCGATCAAAATGGAGTAGTCTATTATTTATGAGATATTGGCAAGGCGTAACGGTCGGGCGAATTAACGAAGGGCGGGACAAGTGCAATTATTATATGATTAACGTTATAGCTCTATGTTTCAGACCGCAATTAATGTTGCTTTTTTATGTTTCAGACTGCAATCAAAGAATTACCATAATTAAAGAACTGAATATCGTCTAGGTGCTCTTTCTTAAAAATCATTTAATCACCAGTTACTTACCGTCGCCTGAATAGGCACAAGAGTAGCGAAATACGGAAGCTATTGTGTAGCGATTTTTGACATGTTTTAGTTCTAATCTCTTACAATAATAATAATAATAATATATTGCTCTACTTTGTATTGAGCACTTTAAAAAAAATGGCTACGAATAGTGAAATTTTACACCATTTGTTCTTTCTATCATTTGGTGATATATATATATATATATATATGTGTGTGTGTGTGTGTGTGTAATATAAAAGTTGGCATTGAAGTCAACACTAGAGGCGACAGTCTGTTTCGTGCTAAACGCAGTCGTCAACCCATGATGATTGCGTTTTGCACGAAACAGACTCTCGCTTCTGGATGTTTATCACGATACAGACTGTCACCTCTGGCTGTTAACTTCAGTGTCCAATTTTATATTTACATACGCTTCATCCCTGACACTGAACTATATTTTAACATATTATATATATATATATATATATATATATATATATATATATATATATATATATATGAAAAAAAATATATGGGAAAACAAAAATCCGAATATGCAAATATGCTGTTTTAATGTTATTTCAATGTCGACGTCAGACGTTTCGGTCTAGTAGACCTTCTTCAGGACATAGTTATTAAAACATAATTAACATTAGACGATATTCAAGTCAACATGAAAAGACGATAGACATAAGAGTAAGACTAATCAAAACAGAATAACTGAAATTTATATAAATATATATAACTGAAATTTATATATATATATATATAACTGAAATTTATATATATATATATAAATGATATCATATTTAAATTTTTAAATTTCAATTATATATATATATATATATATATATATATATATATATATAAAGTGAAATTTATATATATATATGTATATGATATTATATTTAAATTTTTTTACGTTCCATCAGTATGGCTGATGCTAACCTCCAGGTGAGTGATTCATTGCACCTTCCTGGACTAACGTTTTCCAGAAGTTGAAATATATTGAATCAATTACTAGATCTTCTGCTATGAAAGTTGGCTCACTGCGTTGTACAAGACAATGTTTCTCGACAGAATTTGGCTTAAACATTTATAAGTATACCATTCGTTCTTGATTTGAATATTGCTGTCACAACTGGTCTAGTGCTCATGCTATATATTTAGAGATTCTGAATAAAATCCAACGAATAATCTGCGAGGTTATTAGTCCTGCTCTGGTATCTCGCTTTCAGTCACTTTCCAACCTCCGTAATGTGACTTCCATATGCATTTTCTACAAATATTTTCATTGTAATTGTTCTGATGAACTTTCCTCTATGGCCTCTAGACTTTATGAATCTAAGCGCAGTACTAGATTGGCGGAAAGGTCTCAACTTTTTACAGTTGAAATGCTTAAATGCGTCCGTAAGTTCTATGCTAACACTTTCTTCTATCGAGCTTCTCACTTGTGGAAATCTCTTTCGGCTTCTTGATTCCTAGACAACTCGGATCTTCGAAAAATTTAAATGCAATGTCAATCTCTGATTACTGTCTTCTTAATTCTTGTTCTTTTATTGTTCTCTATCCTTAAAAGTTTTTTTCTTATAGTCTCTAACACTCAGTGACCCCAAGCGTCTTAGTGGCTTTATTACCTCGCTTGGGGTGAAATCATTAAAAAAAAAAAAACAAAAAAAACAAATTACAAAAACACCGGGATTTTAAAAGTCTTTGAAGGTTTTAATAAAATATATATATATATATATATATATATATATATATATATATATATATATATATATATATATATAACAATGAATCATTCATACAAAAAAAGTAGATTAATAAAGTTAATGATATAAAATGTCGAAATCCCATCGCTAACAAAATTTTAAAGGTGCATTAACATACAAATCACTCGATGAATGTTATGATCCATGTTTTGAAAAATTATAAGCTGTATAAGGTCTTTCTTTAATACCCAAGTACTTTCAACTGTATATTCAGTCATCTTCAGGCATGGAAATTATTTTGTTTTTGGTAAAATTCAGTTAGCATCCGAGACGAAAAGATATAATGCGAATCGAAATATGTATTTTTTACTTTTTTCTTTTTTTTTTAAATGTGTTATTCTTAACGGATAAAACTTGTGTAGAGCGTTCAGTCGTAACGCTAATTTTGAATTTTTTTAAAAAGTTGAAGAGAGTGCGCTTTTTACTAATATGGCAATTTGAGAATTTTTTGAATTTATGAGTATACTAATCTATTTTTGTATGATTCATTGTAATAGAAATTGAACTGCACCACATATTTGATATATATATATATATATATATATATATATATATATATATATATATATATATATACTATAACAGCAAAATTGTCAAAATCGTGTAACAGCATAATTATCCATCTCATAAAATTTCTAATATATATATATATATATATATACTATGTGTAACAGCATAAAATGTCTAATATATATATATATATATATATATATATATATATATATATATATATATATATAACAGCAAAATTGTCAGAATCATTATGTAAGACCATAATTATCCATCTAATAAAATGTCTAATATGAAAAAGCAAAAAAAAAAAAAACAAAAAAAGACACTAAATTAATTGAGTTTCTTTTTTTTTAGGTTTTCAGATAAGACGTTTACCCATCTTGAAACCATTTGTCGTAAGAATCATTGAAAAACCCTTTGAGTTATTCAGCTAAAAAAGAGTACAGGATAAATCGTTTTGTGTCAGCCCCTCATTATGTCTTCCTAACTGAGCGATGGGGAGACGAAAAATATCATTCAAAGCTTCAGTAATGGTATCAACATTCATACTCTGGCTTCTATCCTCAAAGGCCATTCAAGAAAGATCAAGAGAACGGTGAATAAGTTTAAGAAATAGGGAGCAGTAGAGAGGAAAACTGGATCAGGAAGTCTCAACAGCAGTAGGGATGCTCATTTCAACTTAGAGCTAAAGAGATCAATTAGAAAAGATCCAACTCAATTCATAAGGCATTTGGCACGTTTGAGAGGAGATTCAACTATGACAGACTAAAAAGCAATGAAAAAAAACTTGAAAATGAAACATGTGAAGCAACTTTTTACTTCAGGAAAGAAAGTTAGAAGGTTAGAGAGGGCGAGGATCATCTTGAATAAGTTGGAAAATGATCCTGGAATATATATATATGTAGCTAGATATTTGAACTTTATTTCAATGCTTCATGAGCTTCTGATCCTTAGCTATGATTCATTAATGATGAATATTTATGATCGATTTCATCACGTTTCTTCTTTTCAGCTTGGAGAGTAATTATACATTATTATTGCTCAAAGTAGAGTCCAATAGTGTTATAAAAACCTCGGAGAATTCCATTAAAGATATCTTTAATCATTTCTAAGATACAACGGTTCATTTACTGTTACACGATTTGGTCAATTTTGCTTTTTACACCAGTGTAATATATATATATATATATATATATATATATATATATATATATATATATATATATATATATATATATATATATATTTTATTTATTAAAGACATTTTATATTTAACGTTCTTTTTATAGATACAAGTATTTAAGTAAATTCTGTTTATAATAAACAGTATTAAATATTTCTTGGACATTCAGACCGGTAAATGTTATTTAATACTGTTTATTATAAAACAGAGCATTTACTTAAATAATCTATAAAAAGAACGTTAAACATAAAATGTACCATTATATATATATATATATATATATATATATATATATATATATATATATATTCAATAAATCAATCAGTGATCGTTGATTGATTCTGGAGTATGTCAATGTGATAAGACCAGTGAAATTTTATTGAACTTTTGAATATTATAGCGCGAGTTATTTAATAAACACTTTTTTTTAGTGAAAGTTCTGCTGCCCTAAGATTACTTATTACCTCTTTGTAACCTACCAGAATGACTTGTTAAACATTGTCACACGACATCCGTACATGAAGGGCACTTTTTATTTAATAAGCATAGCATAGTTTAGGCAGGAGACTACAACTGTAGACATCCAATAAAGATCACTACTCACTACAAACAACCTTACTCGTTACCAATTGCCCCGAGATGCCCATTCATGAAGGGCAGTTTTCTTCTTCTTCTTCTTCTTCTTCTTCTTCTTCTTCTTCTTCTTCTTCTTCAATGTGCTATGTCTCTTCAGGACATTGGCGATGATGGCTCTCCAAAATTTCTTGTCCTTTGTAACTCAATAAATTTCGTTTTTTTTTGTTATTTCTCCTAAACCTTGTTCCGCTATCATTTCACTCAATCTCACTAAGTATGTTATGCGTTGTTTTTCTCTATCTATCTTGCCTTCAGTCCGTCCTGTGAGTATCAGATTTTCCAAGCCTTCTTTCCTTATTATGTGCCCTAGAAAGTTCACCTGCCTCTTCCTGATCTTAACTATGTCTTTCCTTTTTTGCTTCTATTTCCTCGTCGTTGCTTACGTATTTGGTGCATAGCAACCTCAGCATCCTTCTGTAGAACAATATTTCTGTTGTCTCAAGTCTCTTCTTCATCTTTGAAGAGATTCTCCAGAATTCACTGCTGTATAGGAGGACTGATATTATATAACATTTAAGTACTTTTCTATTGTTTCCACTTTTCTTTTTGTTATTTCTCTTAAACCTTGTTCCGCCATCCATTTACTCAACTAAGTATGTTATGTGTTGTTTTTCTCTGTCTATCTTGCCTTCAGTCCGCCCTGTGAGTGTCAGATTTTCCAAGCCCTCTTTCCTTATTATGCGCCCTAGAAGGTTCAATTGTCTCTTCCTGATCTTAACTATGAATTTCCTTTTTGTTTCTATTTCCTCTAAAACTTCGTCGTTGCTTACACATTCGGTGCATAGAATGCTCAGAACCCTTCTGTAGAACCATATTTCTGTTGTCTCAAATTTCTTCTTAATCTTTGAGGAGATTCTCCAGAATTCACTGCTGTATAGGAGGACTGATATTATATAAAATTTAAGTACTTTTCTATTGTTTCCACTTTTCTTTTTGTTATTTCTCCTAAACCTTGTTCCCTATTCATTCACTCAAGCTCATATGTTGTTTTCTTCTGTCCCTCTTGCCCTCAATCTTTCCTGTGAGTATCAAATTTTCCAAGCCCTCCTTCCTCATTATGCGCCCTAGAAAATTCAACTGTCTCTTCCTGATGTCCTTTTTTGTTTCCATTTTCTCTAAAACTTTGTTGTTGCTCACATGTTCGATCCATAGTATTCTCAGCATCCTTCTGTAGAACCACATTTCTGTTGCTTCAAGGCTTCACTTCATCTGTGAGGAGATTTTCCAGCATTGATTGCCATATAAGAGGACTAATATCATATAACAATTCAGTACTCCTTTCTCTTTTGTACTCATTTGTTTCGAATGAAATCTCTCGGTGTAGCATAATTTGAGTAGGGGGCCGCAAGTATGGCGCCCCCAATGAGGATCGAGCACCCAAATAGAAAGAGGAGGTGAAAGAAAAAATTATCAATTAAGTGAATTTGCGAAGTTTTTTTTTTTTAACAATTCACTCCAAGCAAGGCGATAGTGCCACTAAGACGCTACTGCGAGTAAAAGAAGACTTCAGAAGGAACCTGAAACCCATTTCTAAACAGGAAACAAGATACAAACCTCTACTCCCGTTCCAAACAACGGGGAGGTGTGTGAACTGGGTGATAGGCGAACCTATCTACTCCTATTGAGAAAAAAAATTAGTAAATAAAATTTTAGAGCTTACGCAGAGATGTTAGAAGCATAGAGTTGAAGTAGACTTTAGAAGGAACAGGAAGTCCAATCCTAAACCGGAAACAAGGGATAAACCACTCCCTGTGTTCAAAAAATCTGGGAGTAGTATGAAACGGGCGATAGACGACGAAATATATTTTTATTGAGAAAAAATAGTTAATAAAATTTCAGAGGTTAGGCGGAGATGTTAGAAGCATAAGGTTGAAGCAAAGTTTAGAGGGAATCGGAAAACCTATCCCAAACAGGAAACAAGAGATAAAGATCTCGCCCTGTTCAAAAGACCCGAGAGGAGTGGGAACCGGGCGACAGTCGAATCTATCTATTCCTCTTAAGAAGGCTGGAAATGTTTCAGGGACGGTTATTGAACTCCAAGTGTAAGCGAGGATTTCGAATATTTAATATTTAAGGTAGGTAGCTATTTCGTCTTTTCTTAGAACATTGGCGTTGCATAATCTTCTCACCTATTAGCCTTACACTTATCGGTTTTGTGTTCAAATAAGGTAAGCTTAGTATAAATAGCTCCCCCGCCAAAAAAAAAAAAAATGAAAATGACAAAAAAAAAAAAAAAAAAATACTGAGGAAAATGAAAGACAGCTTCAGAAAAAAAACAAACCGGAAGAGGAAGTGCCGAAAAGAGAATAAAATTAGGGGGAAAAAAAAGGAAAAGAAGGAAAATAAGAGATAAGAGTAAATGAAATAAACGCTGAAAAAAAACAAACAAAACAAAAACAAAAACAAACAAACACATAATCAGTTGTAACGGCGTACACTGTGGTTATATGTCAGATACGATTATCGTATATTGGATTATTAAAATGGTCCCAACCTCGATTCGGTTAACAGACTTATCAACGACTTTATCTCTTTAGTAGTGGAGTCTCGCAGACGGATTAGGAACGCACAAAAGGTTTAGGCAAAAACGGGAATGGCTCCAGAGTATTTATTCAATTCCGTTAGCTGACGGGCTGATTGGCAGACGGCTGGTAAACAGAAAATAAACAAATAAAATAAAGGGATAAAATTGTAGTTGGTGGGGGGTGGGAGGAAGGGAAGAAAAAAAAAGGAGCGTGGTTGGAGAAGAAACACTCTTGCTGAAAAACGAAACAAAGTCAATCCATAAAAGGTCCCTGAACAACAACAACAACAACAGCAACAACAATAACAACGAACAAATCAAGGAACGGATGACGAACGAGATAAATTAAATGGAAAACCCTGACAGTTTAGCTCGTTCTTCGTCTGTGCGCGTCGCACGTGTGCGTACTGGGAGTTGGGCCGAATTGGAACGGACACAGAGAAACGCTGCCCGTTCCCATGACAGTCATATTTTTGAATCCTGATAAAAACGAGCTTTCGAATGCCGAATTTCGTGGCCGGCACATAGGTTATAGGACGGGGATTGTGTTTGGGTATGGCCGTTTGTAATACTGGTTTTCTGAAAAGCCTCGCTTTTTTGGAGACGGCCTTGGAATTCGAAACAATCCTAGAAAATTAGATAATGATAATAATAATAATAACAATAATAATAATAATAATAAAAAAAATGGTTGACGTATAATAATAATAAACAAAATGGTTGACGTATACTATAGTATTGAAAATTCCCTCAGAATTAGCATGGGATAAACTTGACAAAAGAGTGGAAAAAATATAAAAAAAGAGTTCTTAGAGTCATTGAAAAAAGAATGGAATCAATTATCAAACTTATACTTTGAGAAACTTTTGCAACTGTTATATCTCGCGCAAGATATAATAAACAAAGTAACCCGAGTGTTGGTTTTCAATAATAGGTTTATAATCGGAGGTAGGTGTGTCAAGTACAGAGTCGGGAGTATGCTAACCTCAATAGGTGTTAACAAACGAAGACCTTTTTTACTGTCCGCTGTGGTCGTACTTAATCGGCAACCAGTCCATCCATTATCGTGAATGGGGAAGTTGGGTTATATCATCACAACAGCAACGAATATCAAAAACTTGTGCTGCAGTAATCAAAGCTAAAGGAGGATATTTTGACGAGAGCAAAATTTAATCATAAAATGTTTTTGTCATAATATTTCTAATAAAAAATCATGTATCACTTTTTTTTTTAACCATGTATAATAATTTTCGCTTATTTAAAATACGAAGCAACTACTTTTGGGGCCAATTTAAAAACTTACCTGGGGTAGCCTCAAACTTTTGAACTGTAGTCTAAGTCTTCCAATATTTTGAAACATTAAGAGAAGAAAATAAAAATAAAAGACACAATGCTTAGCCATATTTAACAATATTTCGAAATATTCTTAAACATTGTTAAACACTGTTTTTTCTTCTCTTTTCTTTTCTTAAACCGTGCTCTTCTGTCAGTAGAATAATAATAATAATAATAATAATAATAATAATAACTTTTTTCCTTTTCGGCATACTGTATCTCTGTCGATATTTGTATATGTGAATGTATATATATATATATATATGTATGTGTATATATATATGTATGTCTGTCTATATTTCTGAGATGAGGTATTATGTACATTATTTACATTATTCGGACTATTGTCCTCATCTTTGTCGCTATATTTATCACAACGTTTCGGCCGTTGTACGCTCCGGCCTTCATCAGGTGGTTGGAATGTCGAACTGAACACTTTATTTCGCTCACTGGGGTAGACTGTTCTAGTTCCACGTGCCATGTTTGATGGATGTCAATTATCAGACGTCCTTGAGAACACACGGCACAGTGGTTAAAGGCGTTGGTTAGATCCAGTGACAGGACCCAAACAGTGTGAGTTCAATACCCGGTTAAGGCAGTAGAGAACTTTCAGAGAGAAATTAACAGGAGATAACTGATAACTGACATCCATCAAACATGGCAATATCTCATGGGCAGGACGAGCTCTCTGGTCTTGTTCGACTGTCGTCCTAGAGCTGGTAACTTGAACAAAATTAACCCTTGGCAGGTAAGGATAAAACGCAAAAATGTTACGAATCTCAATGATTACGAACAAATTTTCTTACCGGATAGGCTGTCATCCGGGTCAACAAGGGTCGGATACCTCAGAGAGGAACCAGTCTGTGTCTGTGAAAAATCTGTCACTGGAACAAACTCTTCCAAAAACGAAGAGACACTTGGTCACCAAACCCGGACTATTCCCAACCTTGAACCAAGTGACTCAATACAAAATCAAAAAAAAAAAAAAAAAAAGAAACAAACGAAATGGTCTCTTGAAAAGTATCAACAAGTCATTATATCATTCTTCACCGCACTCGAAAATCCAGCAAAGAACATACCAAATATGGAGAACTATGGTAGAAAGTGATATAAGACCTCATGTTGTCAATGTCCGCAGGGATATCGTGCGAAACAAAAGCCTCTCAAATGCAGAAATAGGTAAGATAAATTTAGATAAAAGACAAAATACTATAACCCATAATTATATTTATGCTCTACTTTTGTATCGAGCACTATTTTTTAAAAATAATAGCTAAAATACTTAGTACATATACGCGTATCTTCGTTTTTGTCGTGCGACTATGGGTTTTTTGTTGCTTTTTTTGTTGTTTTTTTTGTTTTTTTTTTGTTTTTTTTGCTTACCTCCGGCAACATACACCACGTTCCTGACGAACCGGGAACACCACTCAGCGAAACTATAGTCGTACGCCAAAAACGTAGGTACGCGTATATGTACTAATTAATACATATCTTTGCTCTGTCTTACCGCATTGAGTACTATTACGTTTACACCTCATGCATAAATTTAACGATTATTTATTTGCTTGCCTGCGTATGCACACCAGCACACATGTATACGCCTGCTTATATTTACCCGTTTCATTTATCCACTCTGACTCTATACATACATATATATATATATATATATATATATATATATATATATATATATAGCATAAACTTTGTGTACTTACAGAACTCAGTGGAAAGGGAGAAATGAAGGAATTCAAATGTAATGTTGTGACG
Source organism: Acanthosepion pharaonis (assembly GCA_903632075.3). Taxonomy (NCBI): domain Eukaryota; kingdom Metazoa; phylum Mollusca; class Cephalopoda; order Sepiida; family Sepiidae; genus Acanthosepion; species Acanthosepion pharaonis. The sequence continues at coordinate 1,131,545 of CAHIKZ030003380.1, read as the reverse complement.
AATATATAATGAACGATATTATTTTGTCTTTACGGAAAAATTATTGAAATCAGTTCCAGTCGACCCCATCTGATTGATGGGGAGTCAAAATTTACATATGTGTCTGTCAAGAAGCTATTTGTTACTTCAACCGCGGTGTAAGAAAATGAGAACCACGCCCTTGCAAAAAAGTTGTTTTTCACTGCTTTTTTTTTTTAAGTAATTCATTTTGGTTTAATCTTGTTCACAATTCATCAAATTAATAGGTTATTCTTTAACGAAACGTGGACATTTTTAATTTCAATTTCAAAAAAATGTTTAAATAAGTAGGCCGTATATGACAGAATATTCGCGACTGCTGCCCTGAATACAAGTTACCATTCGCTATATATATATATATATATAATACCAAATGGTAATTAGTAGAAACAAGGATGATATTAATCCAAAGAGGATATTAATCGAAAGAGGATATTAATCCGAAGAGATCTCAATGTAAGAACTGAGCAATATAATAGTAATAAGTACAGATAATCCTTAAAAATCCATTCTTTGATTCCATTCTAAGTCTCTTCAACTTTATTTGACTTTAATTCTTTCATTTTAATTTTTTCTCTTTCCTCACCCTTCTGTTTTTTTGTTTTTGTTTTTTTTATTTTTTTTATTTTTTGTTTAATTCTCTGTTATCTTTTTGTTATTTTTCTTTTTTTTTCATTACCTATATTTTCATTTTCATTTTTTTCCCACAACTTCAGCGGGAACCTTCGTCCAATTTGTCTCCACTTCGGCATAATATATCTCTGTCGATGTATATATATATATATATATATATATATATATATATATATATATATATATATATAAATACATACAGAGAGAGATAGAGAGAGAGAGAGAAAGAGAGAGAGAAAGAGAGAGAGAGAGAAAGAGAGAGAGAGAGATAGATAGTACAGGTAATCGATCCGTTGGTATATAATCCAGGTGGATCCTAGTAATATTATTTATTAAAACTGATCCACAGAGAGCTCGATGTTTTTTTTTATTTTAACAGAGCATATGTATTTTTTTTTCAGCAAAAGAAAACAAAAATTACCTATTATTGAGGTAATTTTTGTTTTTTTTTTGCATCATATATATATATATATATATATATATATTACACCAAAAAAACAAATATATATATATATATATTACACAAAAAAAAGATTACCTCAACATCCGAATAGACTATTTCAGATTGTCCCTTAATGGCTGACGAAACCTGTTAAGGGACGGTTTGAAATAATCCTCGTAGAGAGAAACCAGTCTGTGTCTGTGAAAAAATCTGTCACTGGAAAAAACTCTTCCAAAAACAAAGAGACACTTGGTCACCAAACCCGGACTATTCCCAACCTTGGACCAAGTGACTCAATACGAAATCAAAAAAAAAAAAAAAAAAGAAACAAACGAAATGGTCTCTTGAAAAGTATCAACAAGTCATTATATCATTCTTCACCGCACTCGAAAATCCAGCAAAGAACATACCAAATATGGAGAACTATGGTAGAAAGTGATATAAGACCTCATGTTGCCAATGTCCGCAATCGTGCGAAACAAAAGCCTCTCAAATGCAGAAATAGGTAAGATAAATTTAGATAAAAGACAAAATACTATAACCCATCACTCAAACTGTAAAGAGATGAAAGTAGAAATAAGTCACATGACAGAGAATGAGGTAAAAACTAAAACAAATATAATACGAAATAATAACCTCCTAGGAAATAAAATCGGAGAATCTACCTGTGACATAACCTGTAGGTTATCCAGACGATATCACCGAAGATGACTCCAACTACATTCAGGTAGAATTCCTTGAAAACAACAAAGGTGAAATCACCAAAGCGAAAATCCATGTCATCCAATTACTCAGCAGAGTAATTCTTACTCAAATATCAGACAAAGACCAGCTTCCAAAGATTCATATGACAAAGTGCAATAAGCACATTGTGCAAATATACAACGCTGCACTGGAAACACTGTTAACGGACAAACCACTGGGAAACATCACAGAAATGAACGACGTTACATGCACAACAGCTTTAGCAGCTACTGGGAAGCTTAGGGTTAAGACAATGAAAACCAATTAACAGACATAGAGTGCCAGTTTGGAAGGCAAAACTGATGCGAGAAATAAAAGAAATCAGATGTGAGTTTTCTATATTAGATGAGCTCATTGGAAACCCAAATATCTCAACCGGCAAATGCAAGGTCAATCGGAAATATAAAATTAAATTACTAAATTAAATTCCATCAATCAAGGAAATACTAAAACAGAAACTTAAATGCGCAGAGAATAAGACGATACGAAAAACGCTGTAGGTTTTAACGCCAAAATAAAATATTCCGAACGGATCTTAAGAAATTTTACTGGGAAATTGGAAAAGCAGCTATACATGTCAAAAAGCAACCACCTATTGAAAAAGTGCAGAAATTTTGGGAGAATATTTGGAGCAGCCCTAAAGAAATATAACCCACATGCAGAATGGATCCAACGTGAAGAAGAACGTATGGTGGATACACCTCTGCAAGAGTGGGAAAATATAGCCACAAATAATGTTAGGGAAGCTCTAACGAAATACTCAAAATGGAAATCCCCAGGAAATGATAAGGTGCCCACTTTCTGGCTCTATCACCTCTTATCAATCCTTAAAACCCTTGCAAAAACTCTATCAAAGCTTGTAAACAATCCCAGTGAAATCCCGGAATGGATCACTGAAGTTATTATCTATCTCATATTGGATTCTTCCGCCTACTATAAGATTAGTAGGAGAGAAGGCCTTGGGGAAACAGTCGAATAGATTGAACGCTGTGTCAACCGACATACACTCACTAGTCGTGTAATACTCATCTGTTGTACTTGCTGTTTAATATATGATGTATCTGTAAAACTTGTTTTCCTATTTCTTTAACCATTTACTTGGTCACAACAGAAAAAAAGAAAGAAAGAATAAAAAATCAAATTGGAAGAAAGAAAGAATGTAAGAAAGAAAGAAAGAGAAAAAGAATAATAATACTCGAAACAAGAAAGAAAGAAAAAGAAAGGAAATAAAGGAGTCGATGAAACAAGAAAGAAAGTGTTGGGGTGTCCTCCTTCTAAAGAGTCTATGTTGGACTCTTCCGACTACTATAAGATTAGTAGGAGAGAAGGTCTTGGGGGAACAGTCGAATAGATTGAACTCTGGATCAACCGACACATACTCACTACTCGTGTAATACTCTTCTGTTGTACTTACTGTTTAATATATGATATATCTGCAACACTTGTTTTGTTATTTCTTTAACTATTTACTTGGTTACAACAAAATCACAAAAAGATGTGACACATGAAGACATCAATAATTCCAGATGTAGTTGGAGCCCGATAGACTTATTGAGGAATCCCTGTCATTCACACCTTAAAGAAATACAAAAAAATGTACTCACAATTACAACTCAGACATTACAAAGAGCTTAATCTATGTAAAATGTGTGTGATCTTAGTTTTTTTTTTTTTACAAAAGTGATCACTGTAAAATATCGTGAAGCCATTTCTGACCTTAGGTCTCTGGTTAGGATCCTGAAGGAAATGCATCTGCGTATTTTTTTTTAATATATTTCCTATGTAATTATTTTTATATTTCTTGTCCCATCTGTAGTAGGAAGGGAGATAAATAAATTTAAGTCATTAAATTTATTAATGATTACTTTCCCTTGTCATTTTAATAAACTATAAAGATAAGATATTTATTATTAATGATATAAGATATTTATTAGTAATGATATATTTATTATTAATGATATAAGATATTTATTATTTATGATATAAGATGTTTATTAGTAATGATTACTTTCCCTTGTCATTTTAATAAACTATAAAAATAAAATATTTATCTGTATTTAAACAAAATTAGAACCTCAGCAAAATGACTAGTTAATCAATTCTTTTACTCTTATGTTTCTTAGACAGCAGTCCTATTTGTTCAAGCTTTTTATGCGATGCACTCAGATACTTTTGTCTATTAAGCAACCGTCTTGCTTCAACTTGGCCTTGAAATAGGCTTTGTAGTCACCGTCTTTGTTGTTCCAATGCTAATCTTTTTCTTCCGAGAGATATTTTCCATTTCGCTGTTATATTAAACCCCTTTTTTAACATGAAAAAATATTGAGCAAAAGGTGATTTATTTAATACCAAGATTAATCAGTGAATCATAGATAGCATTGAACGTCTAAAGAACGTAAAAGGAACGAATAAATTAAACGGTTCATTGGCCTCCATTTTAGTTGTGAATTCTTTATTTCCGCTTTAGTGAATCTGAATATATTCTTTCAAGACTTTTGTTTCATCGAATTAAAACTTTCTAACACTTGCCGTAATTTTATAAGGGACGGGTACACTAGTAATAATAATAATGATCTGGAGATGGAAATAGAAAAAATGCACTTAAAAAAAGTAAAACTGTTCCTGTTTTGGTTGGAGCTTTGGGTCTGATAACGAAAGGAACTTAACAACAAATCAGCAAACCATCTCCCCAGAATATCCAAAAAATAGCGCAGCCCATATCATGCGAAGAGCTTTGTCAATTTTTTTTTTTTTAATAGCCGTCTTTTGTCTAATTATGTGTTTTTAGGCTTGAAGAATGAGGCAGCCAAGGCGACTTGGGAGCCAAATCTAGATATTTGGGAACATCCGCGATTGAAGACTGTCTGTGCAGACTAGGTTACCCAAACTGAAAACATTTCTAAGTTGGTCCCAACTCTAAGGTTATGAGGTGATTTTTTCAAAACCTATTACAATACCGTGTGCATTTGGCTGTGGTGCATGTGCCTAGTATATCCTTATGTGATTGAGTGTCATGATGGTTACATTAGCTATGGTATATTTGTACACCAACATCATTTTGTTAGCGTAATACAACAGCAGCAATAACAAGGACAGCAACAACAACAAGAACAATACCAGCAACAACAGCAACAACAACAACGGAAACAAGAGCAACAGCAACGGCAACAACAATAATAGTAGTACAGGAGTGAATAAAAATATCATATTTTTTCTTTTTACATTAAGGTTCACCCTGTACAAGGCCCGGGGGCCACTCAAGGTAGAGGGTTACGTTAAGGGGCAGTTTACATGGATAGTAGGGGAGGTTAACGGTTGACGCTAGACTCGAGCCGGTTAAGATTGTAGTGATCGGGGAAACATCCTCTTGGGAGTCTGTTTCATAGGGAAGTGGTTCGCGGAAAGAAGCTGTTTGTGTAGAACTTCTCGCCGATGGAATACAGAGGGAATGAGAGTGTTTTTTCCCCTATGTAAGTGGCATGGTGGGTCCTATCCGTGAAGGTGATATGGTGAAACCAGGAGATGCAGTTGGTCCGAGCACTTTTCATGTTAGTAGCGATAGAGCAGTGAGAGACTCGCCACATCCCATCTGAGAGAGAGAGAGAGAGAGAGAGAGAGAGAGAGAGGGGAGAATGGAGTGTGGAAAATGATCGAAGACTCTTTTAAACTTTAAAACTGGAAAGTGTAGTCTGGGCAGCCCCTGCCCAAATAAGGAAGCAGTACTCCATTTTGGGCCTGATCCGGGCTCTTATAAAGGTAGAAGGTAAGCATGAGGAGTCAGGTACATAGAGCCGATCATTTTACTTGCATCTTTAGCGATCGTATATAGGAATTCCAACTGAGGTCGAGTCTGAGGCCCAGTATCCACGCAAGGCCTCCTCGAGGGGACACCCGTTCATTGTGACTAGCGGTAGTTCCGGGTCTGATAGGCGGTGATGGAATGTAACCAGTTTGGTTTTCAAGGCAATGAATGTAACCAGCCAGTTTTTTTCCCCACTGGGAAGCTAGTCTTAGATCGGAACAGAGGTCAGCTGCCAATCTCTAATCGTCAAGATTTTATAGGTGCACCCGTATATCGTATCATTAGCATAGACGTTTAAAAATGATCTGAGTATATTCTTAGTTAAATCATTTATGTAATTAGGAAAGAGGGTTGGTCCGAGAAGTGAACCATGGGGGATGCCTGCATTGACCCCAAGGGTTTCGGAGGACTAGCCGTTAACAACTACATCCAGGGAACCACCTGTTAGGGAGGACTTTATAACAGAGAAAACCCTTCCAGTGATTCCATAGCTGGTGTAGTAAACCTTTGTACCACATCTTCTCGAAGGACTTCGAGATATCTAATGCTATGTTCCTTGCTGTATGTGTGTCATCAAGGGCCTTACTTATTCTATGTGTAATGGTAGTTATGACTTCAGCAGTGGATCGGGCTGGTCAAAACACATACTACTCGTCGCACAAGAAGTTGCTCCTATCTAGGTTCTCGACGACCTTCTTGTTGATTAAGCCCTCGAAATGATTACCGATGATACTGAGGAGAGTAATGGTTTTATACTGAGAGGAGAGAGATCGGTTGTCTGTGTTCTTGAAGACCGGGTATGTTCCTGCCCACTTCCAGTGTTTGGGAAAGATCACTCCTTCAGGCAGCGGTTAAATAAAATAGAATCGGTGATAATTCTAGGTTGATATTCTTAAGGACGACCATGGGAATTTTGTCTGGGTCACTAGCTTTTTTGGTGGGGGAGGGTCGGGGCTTTTGATAAGACTAGAGTCTTCTCTTTCTGAAATGAATATATTACTGAGAGTGTGCAAAGTGCGACGTGAGAAGTTGGTAATGGGATGGCCGTTGTCATCTAACGTTGAGTGGCAAAGAACGAAGTGAAAAGCTTTGTCTTGTCTGTCGAGGATGATGTGACCTCGGGGTCATTTATATTAGTGGGACCAGTATCTTTGCTTCTGTTCATAATTTGGTTATTTTAGTTTCGTGGAATCTCATCCACTCTTCAGTAGACGTGATAGTGAATTACCCTCTTGACCGATTTCTGCGAAATACAATCTTTTAATGTTATATATATATATATATATATATATATATATATATATATATATATTCATTTCACCCCAAGCAAGGCGGGAGTGTCTCTAGTATGCAAGGGGTTTCAGAGAGTGAAAGTGAGAGAAAAAGTCTGGAGTGGGGATTAAGGAAAGGATAAAAGATGAACGATGTTTAAGACAAAAAAAGATGGCGATTGACGTTGCATATAAATTTTTGAAGATTGTAATTTTCAGGGAAGCAAGTAAACGGAAGAGAGTTCCACTGTCGGGAAGTGCGAGAAAAATGTTGGCGTAGAAACAACGGCTAGTTACATTTAACTATTTCAACAGTAAAAGTGTGGGACCTAGATGCCAATCAAGTAGCACGTTTAAATTCATGTCATCGGGGCACCAGGGAAAAAAGCTCGTCAGAGCAGTCGCCATGAAAATATTTGTAGAAAAGACAGAGGGAAGCCCCATCATGTCCGTGAGAAAGTGACTGAAGTCGATATGCCAGGTGAGGATTGAGCACATTGCAGATCTTTTTTCGGATTTTGTCAATAACCTCGAGATGAGTAGCAGGAGCAGCAGACCAGATGTAGCAACAGTATTCAATGCACGAACGAATGGTAGATTAGTAAATGTGCAAGATGGACTATGACGGGAAAAACCTTCTTACACGACACAATGAACCAGCAGTAGATGCAGCTATTGATTCAATGTAGTCGTTCCTCTTCAACTCAGCAGAAACCGTGAAGCCAACAAGGAGCATTGATACGCTCTCCTGCCGGATTGTCAGCTCTGACGGATTTGCTATTGAGACAGGTGTAAATGGTAGTGTCATCTGCATAAATGCCTATTTGAGAACTGATGTTATAAGGAAGATCATTGATGAAGATCAGAAATAGCGTGTGGCCTAGGATAGAGCCTTGGGGGACACCTGAGTTCATGCGAAAGTATCTGGAAGCGAGCCCGTTCAAAACGACCTTCATTTCACGATTTGATGGAATGACTGGGTTAAATCGAACAATCGTCCTGTAATACTGTAGCCCTAAAGCTTACGTAGAAGACCGGCAGGCCCGACCCTGTCAAACGGCTTTGAGACGTCTAGAGCCACAGCTCATGCTTCGCCGTTATTATCCAGAACGTGATATACATATTTAGTGATGGCTGCAAACACGTTAGCGGTAGACCAAGGCAAAACGGAATCTATATGGTTCGTCGGAGAGTAGGTTGTGAGAAGTAAGATGCTTGATCACTTCAGCATTGATTAAAGCCTCGAAAATTTTACCGAAAACCGGTAGGAGACTAATAGGACGATAGTTAGAGGGATCAGAAGGTTCTTCATAGTTCTTAAAAACAAGAACTACAGAGGAGGCCTTCCAACTAGCTGGAATGCAGGAAGCAATAGTTGCAGAATTTGGAGAGAACTGGAGCCATCTGGGGAGCTCATTTCTTTAGGACGACGGCTGGTATCCAGTCACCTCAACTTGCTTTATATAGAAATGATGGGGATATACGCATATCACCCGGTAGAGCTTCAGTTCTAGGGGGAGGGGAATCAGGTGTAGGTACTCCAAATGAGTCGAGTGCAAAGAATTCAACCTTATCTGCTGTCGATGTTAGGACTTCGAATTGGTTGAATAGAGGAAGAATTGGGGATTTGCAGAGTCGACGATAATCTCTAGAACCGGAAGATGCGATTCTTGTGGGTTATTCATAATGACGGTCGTCTTCGAGTATAGAATCTAGAGGTTAGCAGTGAATATTTCGAAGACAGTAGGAAAGCGTTGTTCAGGTTAGCAGTGGATATTTTGGTAAAAGGTAGCAGAGCATAGTTCGTCCTTCTGTTATCTCTTCGCCTGACAAGCTGGACTGGATATTCGGGTAGAGTGAACAAAATGGCCGCCTTTATACACGACGGATTGAATATTCTACGTCTTCTGATAGGTTAACCTTCTATTGGTGGACTATAAAGTGAGTCAAGTCATTTGAGCTAACTCACTAGTTACATAGATATACACAAAAAACTGTAACACTATAGCGGCCGAGCATGCAGATGAGAACCAAGGAGAAACGCAGTTTAACTTGGTATTTCCTTGATGGAATGAAATCATCGATGCCGGCTTTCACCCAGGAGGAGAGCTGAGACGCACATTTTTGAACAGGATGATTAAAAACTTCATTCCAAGGGACGTCACGGAGGAAATCACAGAACGAGTCCCAATCTGCCCATTGATAACAGAAAGATAATCTGTTGGTCGGATGCTCTTGGCTGTTGGGGGAACGCAAGATGTTTACAGATACTACCGTGTAATCAAAGTTGCCAAGACGGCAGAGCTACGTAGTACGACATGAGTCAAGGGTAAAGTTAAAAAAGATATCGAGAAAAGAAGCGTGTAGTTATGTAGAGAGAGACGGAGGCACATGTACGAATGGTCTGGAGATTCAAGAGAGAGTTCCCAAGCCAGCGGATGATGTTCGCGGACATAAACTCCTAGTCCATGAATGTGGACATTTGAGTCCTTTCTAAGGAGATGAAGGTAGCCAGGAATCGTGAAATCGAGAAATCAGAGGACGGGATTGAAGAGTGAAGATTAGTTTCGCAAAGAGCTAGGATATCCGGAGACTTTTTAAAGAGGGACGATTCCTCACTGCAAAGGCTGGTACGGATACCACGAATGTCGGAGAAAGAAAGGTTAAGGGGTTTAGGTATTTTTTTGTTGAACAGATTTAGGTTTATATCTTTAGTTCTTTATATTTATATAATTTTATTTTATAGTCTTTTGATGTGTTACTTTGGTAAGGAAAGGCTTGTAGTAGCAGTCGGCCATCTTATGTAACGTGTGCAATAACTGGCGCAGACTGCAACATAGTGTGTCCTCAGGGTTGCCCACCGGAAGTTCTTGCATGGACACCCTTCCATGGGCGACATGACACTGCAAGAAGCTCGATATTATTCAACTGTTGATCAAAAAAGCCTCTCAAGACTTTACGCATAAATTCGGGTTCCTAACTACCAGTCGGGAACAGCAACCAGAAAACTGCCAAAGCCGTACCCTCAGTATGAAGAGACGTTACCCCCATCCACGCATATGACAAAAAAAATCATAACAGTACCACTATTAAAGCCTGAGAAGAGGAAAAGGAATCAGGAACTCTTCCTTAAATAGGAAGCAAGGATTGAACCTCAACTCCTGTTCAAGAGAAGGGTGAGGAGTATGAACTGGGCGATAGGAGAGCCTATCTACTACTGTTAAAAAAACAAAAACAAAAACAAAACAAACCAAAACAGAAAGCACTCCCGGTTTTGACTTCCAGATCAATTATTTCATAGAATGAGCTTTCAGATAACTTATTTGGAGAGTCGAGTTGCGGCCCACACATGCCTCCAATCATGTGCGACGTGGGGAGGGGGATGTGTAAACAAATAAAAAAAAATTGCGTCTGCAAATCCCGTGTCAGTAACCATCAAAACAAAAAAAAAATTTCATTAAATGCTACCATTTCAACCAATTAACATGTATATATATATATGACCTGACGATTGCGTCTAGCATGAAACAGTCTGTCGCCTCTAAGTGTTAACTTCAATGTTCACTTTTATATTTACACACGCTCTGATATTGAGCACTTTTATCCCACAAATATAGCACACCTTAAGAGTATATTTCTTCATATATATATATATATATATATATATATATATATATATATATATATATATATATATATGTATACGTTCAAGCAAAGGTAGAATGACACCGTAGATAATCAGGAGAAAGAGAGGTAAACAGTCTAACGGTGTGTCTTTCCTTTCGTGTTGCTGCGAGGTGGTCTCTCCGTCAGTCCTCATTTTTCCGCTGGTCGTGACCACTGTCTTACAGAGAACATTGTTCTTTGCCTTGTCATCTTTGTCTAAAAATTAATTTAATTCAGTGATCCTCTTTGTGAGTGTCGTTTGCCATAGTCCTTAATCATGAGGGCAAATAAATGTCTGAAACAAATGTTTTCATTTAGCGAGATATCGGCCCACACTGATATGGCTACATGTACTTGTTTGATTCAGTTGTTTACAAATCAGTGATACCATGTTGGGCTCATCCTGTTGCGAGCCATCGTACATTCTGTTTCTTCTCACTTTCTATCTTTTCTTTTTCATGGATTTCCTTCTGCTTTTTTGTTTGTATCTGAGATCAACACATATCATAATAAACCCTGATAGGACTTCTAGTTCTCTAAGGGTCACCACATTTTTTTTTTTTTTTTTAAATGTAGTCTATTTCTCTCTCTCTCTCTCGCATTCTCTCTCTCTCTCTCTCAAAAAGAAAACAAAATATATGAAAAACACCAAAGGTTTAATTCCTTGTCCGGTTGATAAAAATGACAAACCCAGTAAAAAATCAACATGTTTGTTGAACTATATTTTTCTATAACTCTTAACTGAAGACTGTGTTGAGTAAAAGACAGAATCATTATATATATATATATATATATATATATATATATATATATATATATATATATAAAGTAGCACGCCCTTTTTCAGTGCCACGGATAATTCTGAAACCTCCTTGTGAATCGGTTTGTATGATTCATTCCTTTGGAAACGGTAAGCGGCAGGGAGGGTGAGTCTGAAAAACCAGGGCAGAAATTATACCCCCCGCCTGCAGACTGATGTTTCGTGTCTATTTCCGGTTTCACACTTTGACGCGTTTCCGGTACACCATCAGTGGTTATTCGGTACTGGAGGCAGACGGCCGAAACAGATCAATTTTTTTTTTTTGTCTCTCTCCCTCCCTCTCTCAAATAAATGATGAATGTGAACGAATCTGGAGAAATTAAGGTTCAAGAAGGTAAATGACGAATAAAACGAAATAGACGAATAAAAAAGCAAAGAAAACCAGGAATAAATATAAAAGTGTCAGGAATCATAAAAGATCAGGAAGTTTTTTTTTCTGATTGGCTGAAAATATTTAGGTTTTTTTTTCTGATTGGATGAAAATATTTAGTTTTTTTTTCTGATTGGCTGAAAATATTTAGGTCTTTTTTATTCTATATTTTTAATGACGTATCATTGAGAAGCAGTACATTCTTCAGATGGGTTTAGTCATCTTTAAATTGATTGTAGTTTGTGGCATGGAGTATCCATCATATGCAGGACATTTCTTTGGACTTGTCAATGTGATTAACTTCATTTTGTTTTTTCTTTTCTGTTTTTTTTTTTTTCTTCCTTTTACTAATTTCTTCCTTCTTTTTTGTTTGGAACGTTCGTACTTTTGTTTCTTTGTCACTCTTTTCTAAATTCATTTTTTATCAAGTTGTAATTAACCTTTCTTTCTTTTTTTGTCCTTTCTCAAATGTTTTATTAAACTTTCCTTCCTTCATTTAATCTTTAATGTGTTTTAATTAACCTCTAACTTTTCTCTAGATTTTTTTCTCGGTTGTTTTATTAACCTTTCTTTCTTTCAATCTTTTTTTCTTTCTTTATCGTGTTGTAATTAACCTTTCTTTCTTTTTTTAGTTTTTTCTCGCTTGTTTTTTTTTTTTAATTTTCTTTCTTTTATCACTTTCTTCCTTTGATTTTTAATGTGTTTTAATTAACCTTTTTCTTTTCTCGCATGATTTTAGTCACCTTTCTTTCTTTCTTTCTTCTAGGAGATTTTTTCATTGAGATTTTTCTTTCTCTTTTTCTTTTTTCTTGAGTATTTTTATTAATCGTTCTTTCATTTTTGTCTTTCTTTTTTAGGTATTTTTTTATCACCACACTTTCTTTCTTTCTTTCTTTCTTTCTTTCTTTCTTATTTTTATTAACCGTTCCCTCAATTTTGTCTTTCTTTTTTCTAGAAGTCTTTTATTACCACTTTTTCTTTGTTTGTTTGTTTGTTTCTTTCTTTCTTTCTTTTGTATTTTTATTAATCATTTTCTTGTTTCTGTCTTTTTTTTCTGGTAGTTTTTATTACTACTCTTTCTATCTTTCTTTCTTTCTTTCCTTCTTTCTTTCTTTCTTTCTTTCTTTCTTTCTTTTGTAATTTAGTAACCGTTCTCTCATTTTTATGTTTCTTTTTTCTAGTAGTTTTTATCAATACGTTTTCTTTCTTTCTTTCTTTCTTTCTTTCTTTCTTTCTTTCTTTATTTATTTATTTATTTATTTAATCATTTTCTCGTTTCTATCTTTCTTTTTTCTAGTAGTTTTTATTACCACTCTTTCTTTCTTTCTTTCTTTCTTTCTTTTTAATCATTTTTTTCCTTCACGTCACTAATTTTTTTTTAACCAATCAATGTCCAAAGGATCCAAACTGTTACTAGCGAAGATGTAATCGACCTTCAACAAAAAACACACGCCGCAGCAGTATCTTATCCAAGGGAAGAATTGATGCAATAAAAGCACCATCGGCTGCACCTATCGCCATTTTGATGTTCTGCTTCCATTAATTTCATAGTGTAGCAATAAACCCGTCATTTTGAAAAGAAAATCTTGTCGTTTCAAGCAATTTACAACAGATTCAAAAAAAGGTTTATTTTTATTACTCATGAGAACAAATTTTTTATGTTCATTGGCTGATGATAAAAAGTTTACATAATCAGTTTATACTTTGCCCAATCAGAGCGACCTAAAACCACGCGCGGCTAAACGGTGAGTTACCCCCAACAAGTTCGAGTTTGCCGGTATCCTGTAAAAGATAGTGGATAATCCAAAACAAAACTGCTTTCATTTAACCACCACAGAGAACCTTTTCTGCCTGGCATCAGCTTGGCTGATGCTAGATTCCAGGAGAGCAATACACTGTGTGTTTTTTGCCCTCACGTTTTCCACTGACTTGAAGTAGCGCGATACATCGAATCCATCTACTGCAAGGTCACGGTGTCATTCCAGACAATTCTTTCTCGTCAGAATACATCTTGCACATTTACAAATCTGTCATTCGTCCGTGCATTGAAGACTGTTACCATATCTGGTCTGGTGCTCCTGCTGTACATCTCGCGATCCTTGGATCAGAAGGTCACAACAGAAAGAGGGATTATCATTTCAACTTAGAGCTAAATAGATCAATTAGAAAAGATCCTATTTAACCCATAAGGTGTTTGATACGTGAGGAAAGAGTTTCAGCTATAACAGTCCAAAGACCAGTGAAAAAAGACTTGAATATGAAGTCGTACGTGAAACTCC
>CAHIKZ030003380.1:1110000-1115000 GCA_903632075.3 Acanthosepion pharaonis | reverse complement strand
TCTCTTTAAGTTAGGGCGGTGTAAAATTAGAATGATAATCTCTTTGTGTTAAGCACACTCGAAAATTAAAATGGTAATCTCATTATGGCAGGCGGAGTCGAAAATTAAAATGATAATCTCTTTATATCAGGGCGATGGAAAATTAAAATGATGATCTCTTTATGGCAGGGGGATAGAAAATTAAAATGATAATCTCTTTATGGCAAAACGCTTGAAAATTAAAATGAAAATCTCTTTATGGCAGACGCACTCGAAAATTAAAATGATAATCTCTTTATGGCATGCAGACTCGAAATTTAACATGATAATCTCTTTATGGCAGACGCACTCGAAAATTAAAATGATAATGTCTTTAAGTTAGGACGATGGAAAATTAAAATGATAATCTCTTCATGGCAGAAACACCCGAAAATTAAAAGGATAATTAAAATGTTAATCTCCTCATGGCAGCAGGGCGATGTAAATTTAAAATTATAATCTCTTTATGGCAGACGTACTAGAAAATTAAATGATAATCTTTTTATGACAGTCGCACTCGAAAATTAAAAGATAATCTCTTCATGGCAGAAGCACCCAAAATTTTTTTTTATGTCAGGCGCACTCGAAGATTAAAATGATAATCTCTTTATTGAAGACGCACTCGAAAATTAAAATGATAATCTCTTAACGACAGGACGATGGAAAATTAAAATAATTATTTCTTTATGGTAGAAGTAGTCGAAAATTAAAATGATAATCTCTATACGTCAGGGCGATGGAAAATTAAAATTATAATCTCTTTATGGCAGAAGCATTCTAAAATTAAAATGATATTCTCTTTATTGAAGGCACATTTAAAAACTAAAATGATAATCTCTTCATGGCAGACGCACCGAAAATTAAAATGGTAATCTCTTTATGGAAGACGCACTCTAAAATTAAAATGATAATCTCTTTACCTCATGGTGATGGAAAATTAAAATGATAATCTTTTTATGGCAGAAGCACTTGAAAATTAAAATGATAATATCTTTATAGAAGACGCGCTCGAAAATTAAAATGATAATCTCTTTACGTCAGGGAGATGGAAAATTAAAATGATAATCTTTTTATGGCAGAAGCAGTCGAAAATTAAAATGATAATCTATTTATGGAAGACGTACTCGAAAATTAAAATGATAATCTCTTTATGGCAGAAACACTTGAAAATTAAAGTAATAATCTCTTTATGTTAGGCGCACTCGAAAATTAAAATGATAATCTCTTTATATCACGGTGATGGAAAATTAAAATGATAATCTCTTTATGTTAGGCGCACTCGAAAATTAAAATGATAATCTCTTTATATCACGGTGATGGAAAATTAAAATGATAATCTCTTTATGTTAGGCGCACTCGAAAATTAAAATGATAATCTCTTTATATCACGGTGATGGAAAATTAAAATGATAATCTCTTTATGGCAGAAACACTTGAAAATTAAAGTAATAATCTCTTTATGTTAGGCGCACTCGAAAATTAAAATGATAATCTCTTTACGTGAGGGCGATGGAAAATTAAAATGATAATCTCTGTAAGTCAGGCGCCCTTGCTATTAAGCTTCGATTAGCATGAGTGGTTATAATTTTAGCTTTTCTGCCATGAGACCCGAGTTCAAATCTCGCCGTATTCAATTCGACTTGATGACTTCTTTATAATATCAGCCCCGAGGAGCCAATGACAGTGTTCAACACTTAGTAAGTATCTGAAATTGTTACCACCATCTTTTCAGTTTAAATGAGATTGACGAAACTATCACAAGCTTAAAGTCATAAGTCCGAATGTTTGAGGGGACAGGACATGTGGGTCTAAAAGTCACACCCCATTTTGCTCTCTCTAGCTCTTTGCTCTCTTCCTTTCTCTCTCTCACTCTCTCTCTCTCTTTCTCTCAGAAACTGAAACTAAAATCTGAAAATATAAAATATGAAAATAAAATGAAAATAGAAAATATGAAAGCTTAAAGTCATAAGTCCGAATGTTTGAGAGGGCAGGACTTGTTGATCTAAAGGTTATACCCGATTTTGCTCTCTCTCTCTCGATCTCTCTTTCTTGCTCGGTATATCTCTCTCTCTGTATCTTTCTCTCAGAAACTGTAACTAAAGTTGCAGCATAAACACCAGGATGGCTTTATAGGTTATGGGTGTTGAAATGAATCCTTGTTGAATATGGGGTTCTTGGTCAATAGACGAACGGGAAGAAATATTTGCAGACATTTCCGCGTGATACGAGTTGCCAAGAATCTCTAAATAAATGTATAAAAGAGGAATTGCTGCCTAAAACACACACACACACACACACACACACACACACACACACACACACACACACACACTCTCTCTCTCTCTCTCTCTATATATATATATATATATATATATATGTTTGTGTTCGTGTGTGTGTGTAAAGTTATTGATATGGACACAGGTGTTTAACTCGTAGGTGTAGCGAATATTTTTATTCTTTTATGGTTTCATCTTTGATACTGTGTTTGATTATCGGATCATCCGATTGCAAGAGGAAATTATATATATATATATATATATATATATATATATATATATATATATGCAAGAGGAAATTATATATATATATATATATATATATATATATATATATATATATATATATGTATATTTATAATGGTAGTTAATGCAAAATACAGGTACCAGACACATAACATAACAGATGATGTACAGTCAGTCCTGCGCGCGCACACGAGCATTTGCCGCCAAAGGCCTAAGCCGTTCACGTTTCTACAACGAAGAAAGCAGAGCACAATTAAGTGTGTCGAACGCTTTGAAACGTGACACGTGTCTTTATAGGTTATGGGTGTTGAAATGAATCCTTGTTGAATCTTGGCCAATAGACGAACGGAAAGAAATATTTGCAGACATTTCCGCGTGATCCGAGTTGCCAAGACTCTCTAAATACACAGCGAAGTATCAAATCATATTTTGTCAAGAATCTCTAAATTCGTAGCAGATTCTAGCGTGAAACGTTGTTCAGCACGGCCGAATCTTTCAGTGACCCGATCTTTCTAGCAGCAGATCTAGCAATTGACTCTGTATAATATTTCCACTTCATGTTAGCAGAAAACTTCAATTCCGGAAGGCACAATGAATCATGTTACGAAACGTTGGGAATATGGCAATGAAGATGGGGATAACAGTCCGAATGTAAATAATACAAGCCTTGTTTGTTTCTTGGTAAACTAACTTCTGACTGTTCAAAATTAACAATTAGCGATTTCTCTTGAAAATTTGGCATAGCGATATTATCAAATACCAGCAGAAAAAGGGTTTAGCCCCAAGGTCATTCATGCTGATATTGTTGCTAAATTAGATGATGACTCTCCAGCTTCATCATCTGTCCAAAAGTGGGCAGCTGAATTTAAGGGAGGGAATAAGGGAGAGTCTTAAAAATGACCCACTGGCTGAACGTCCTGCAGCTGCTAACACCAAGGAAATCATTGATCGTGTTCACCACTTGGTACTGAATGACAGGCTATTGAAAATATATTGAACTTGGCATGACAACATTCTGCTGGGTGGGTGCCACGTCTTCTGACACCTGATCAAAAGCGCACCAGGCTGATCGCACCACAGGAAAATCTGATATTGTTTGAGGCGGATCCAGGTGGTTTTCATGATCGTTTCTTGTACATTTGAAGCCTTCTTTGAACAGTCAGATGTCAGTTTCTATGGAAAGCAACAATACAGTTATTAATAAGACGAGTTGAAATTAATGCATGCAAGATTCCATAGCTCTCGAATCACTCCTTCATAGTCAGCCTATGACATTTTCAGCTTTCTCTCGTCCATTTGAAGCCTTCTTTGAACGGTCAGATGTCAGTTTCTATGGAAAGCAACAATACAGTTATTAATAAGACGAGTTGAAATTAATGCATGCAAGATTCCATAGCTCTCGAATCGCTCCTTCATAGTCAGCCTATGACATTTTCAGCCTTCTCTCGTCTATTTGAAACCTTTGAACAGTCAGATGTCAGTTTCTATGGAAAGCAACAATACAGTTATTAATAAGACGAGTTGAAATTAATGCATGCAAGATTCCATAGCTCTCGAATCACTCCTTCATAGTCAGCCTATGACATTTTCAGCCTTCTCTCGTCCATTTGAAACCTTCTTTGAACAGTCATATGTCAGTTTCTATGGAAAGCAACAATACAGTTATTAATAAGACGAGTTGAAATTAATGCATGCAAGATTCCATAGCTCTCGAATCACTCCTTCATAGTCAGCCTATGACATTTTCAGCCTTCTCTCGTCCATTTGAAACCTTCTTTGAACAGTCATATGTCAGTTTCTATGGAAAGCAACAATACAGTTATTAATAAGACGAGTTGAAATTAATGCATGCAAGATTCCATAGCTCTCAATCACTCCCTTCATAGTCAGCCTATGACATTTTCAGCCTTCTCTCGTCCATTTGAAGCCTTCTTTTAACAGTCAGATGTCAGTTTCTATGGAAAGCAACAATACAGTTATTAATAAGACGAGTTGAAATTAATGCATGCAAGATTCCATAGCTCTCGAATCACTCCTTCATAGTCAGCCTATGACATTTTCAGCCTTCTCTCGTCCATTTGAAGCCTTCTTTGAACAGTCAGATGTCAGTTTCTATGGAAAGCAACAATACAGTTATTAATAAGAAGAGTTGAAATGTATGCATGCAAGATTCCATAGCTCTCGAATCACTCCTTCATAGTCAGCCTATGACATTTTCAGCCTTCTCTCGTCCATTTGAAGCCTTCTTTGAACAGTCAGATGTCAGTTTCTATGGAAAGCAACAATACAGTTATTAATAAGAAGAGTTGAAATGTATGCATACATGATTTCACGGCTCTAGCATCACTCCTTCATATCAGCTTATGAACGTTTCAGCCCACCCTCGTAGCTTTGAAGCCTTCTTTAAAGACTCACATAGCAGTTTACCTGGAAGGAGACAATCCAGATATTAATAAAAAG